>CAUYRT010023016.1:0-59392 GCA_963574885.1 Lepilemur ruficaudatus
TAGTCCCAGCTACTTGGGAGGCTGAGGCAGAAGGATCGCTTGAGCCCAGGAGTTTGAGGTTGCTGTGAGCTAGGCTAATGCCACGGCACTCTAGTCCAGGCAACAAAGTGAGACTCTGTCTCAAAAAAAAAAAAAAAAAAACATTAAGCCCACGGCTCTACCCTCCTGGTGCCATGTCATGAGAAAATCTAAGAAGCATACCTTCCATGGAGTTTTCTGAGTGTTTAAGCAAGGCATTGAATAAAACATTCATTCATTGAATATTTACCTAGTACCTACTATGTGCCAGATACTGTTCTAGGTACTGAAAATACAACAGTGGATAGAATAGATGTGGTTCCTGCCCTCCCAGAGGGTACATTCCAGTCAGGGAGACAGACCAGTAACTAGGCAATTGCAGTACAGCTGTGTGAGACCACTGGAAACCTTTTTCAAGTCCATATTAATCATCTGACTTTTTCATCTTGCCAACAATATCAAAAATGACTCTCTCAAAATCATTGTGTCTATTCATTCTATTCATTGTTGTAGTAATTCTACCAAAATGTAAAAGCTGGCTAATCTGACATATTTAATTATGTCAGCCATGTTAATTCCTAGTGACTGTCACTTCCTTTTCTAAAATTAGTCACACTATTCTTTTTGTAAGGCCCACAGTGCGAGTTGGTTTCACCTCTGGTCTGTGGTATTCACAAGACATTTTCTTTCCCTCTTTGAATAAGACAAAAATTGGGAGTGTGGGGTTTTCAGAGCTTAGAAGCATTTCTTAGAGTAATTAGCTCATGAATGTGTCCATGACATCAAGTGTGTTTGTAGATAAAATTCATATCTGGATGTTGGCATCACAGAGGAAGGTATCCTGTCTTTAAATTTAGTAACATTTGGTATTTTTAGTTTCTAGGCTGCAAAAGTGTTCCTGTGTATTTATTCTCCTTGAAAACCTTTGACATGATTCTGGCTAATAATTTCCAGAGACTGTAAACAGATAAGTAGATTGCAACTAAATAATGAAATTACGTAAGTCAGTAGTTCCCAAACTTTGCACTTTATAGATCAGTCAAATTTTTTAAAGGGTGATAGATACATATTGAGTCCCTAGATTTTATTTTTCCAAGCTAGAATATATAAAAGAAAATCAACTGTAACAGTCTACAAAAAGAAAGATATATTAACATTAAAAAATGGACATCATTTCAGAATACAACGTGGTTTTTTACACTACGTGAATTTAAGTTTGTGAGAGGTTTTCTAAGTTGTCCTCATTTTTCAGGTCATATCACAGAGCAATGAAAGTTTTGTCACCAACTGGCAGGAGACAATGGGTTGCCATTGGGAACCAAGATGTAAGGTATGAGAGTGTAAAGGGCTCTGCTCTGAGGACAACTCATAGATTTTCATGCTCCGGAAACACAGAGAGTGAGGAATAGGTTCTGTGGACAGAAAGTGACATGCTAAATGCAGATATTTTCATCCCTGCTCTTGCCCCCAGGCACATGCCCTTGCCTCTCAGCCCTGACCGCAGCAGGGGAGCCGGAGCAGCATTAAGGATGGAAAAGTCAGACACAGTCTCACACACACATACACACGTGCCTGTGTGTTCTTCACGTTCAACAAGTGGGTTTGAGCACAGATTATGGGGTAGTTCTCTTCCCACCCAGGAGCTTTAGAATTACAACTTTTAAAAATGGAAATGTTCTTCCACTACCCTGATGGTAATTTTGGCTTCATATACACACAGATATATAACCGGAATATTTCCAAGTGTTGGGCTTTCTGGGACCTTCCTGCTCTTTCTTAAGGCTGGATTCTTAACGTTTCACACAAAACTGTCTACATTGTCTCTGAGGGCACTGGGGGGATTTGCATTTCTCATAAAGCTCTTCCTGCTGGTCGGCAGGTCCAGGGAGGTCTGGCTCCTACCAGCAACTCACAGTTCCCTTGAACCTCAGCAGCTCCCTTCGGGCCACTGTCTGGGGCTCTGACCTTGAAGAAGCCTGTTCTTCCTACAACAGGGCAACCACTGCGTCAGCCTGAAGACAGAGGTGAACCGGGACAGGCTGCACCTCGACTACCCTGTCCCCAAACCACCCACAGCGCTGGCAAGACATGGCTGTTGCGTATAACAGACCCTCACTGGCAGCTGGGGGGCGGGAGGGTGGTGAAAGGGGCTACCGGTGCTGTGTGAGACAAGGAACGCCAGAGCGCTGGTCACTGGGACCCCTGGGCCATGCCTGCCCCTGGAGAGCTTTCTCTGGTTGACCTTCTTCTCTGGAGCTCAACACTCTGCTTCTAAACTTTCTAAGCCATGGACCATTTGTGCAAATGAAACAATTAAGTGGAATAGCAAGTACAAGAACAAGGGGAAGTTTGTTGAAGCTGCGGGGAGCTGCGAGGGCCATCGTGCTGGGCTTTTCCCTCACCCCAAGGCAGCCCCAAGGTGCCACCACAGGACCCTGTGGCTTCTGGGCACATAATCAGATGATCACTGATTTAATCTAAACTTGCAATTTTCAGTGAGGGATCCGAGGAACAGAGAGGGGACAGTACTTGACTAGAACCCTAGGGACAGTAAGCATCAAAATTTGGGCTTCTGCAGTGTGTGTGTGTTTGTGTGTGTGTGTGCGCATGCGTGTGTGTCTGTAGGTTTATGTGTGTCTGTTCGGCGGTGTATGTGCCTGTATTGTGTGTGCATGTGCCCATTATATATGTGTGTAAGTGGATCTATACATGTCTCTGTGAATGTGTGTGAGTGTATGTGTGTGTACATATATATACACATACAGGCATGTGGGTATATGTGTGTGCATGCATACATGTATATATAGGTATGTATCTGTGTGTGTGCAGGGTGTGAGGAGGGTGTTGGTGTGTGACTATGCATCTGTGTGTGAGTACATGTGTATATATGTGGGTGTGTGCACATGTGCATAGATGTGTGGATGTGTATGTGTGTGGGTGTATACTTGTGTGTGTCTTTGGGTGAATGTATGTGTGTATGCATGCCTGTGTTTATGTATGTAGGTGTGTATGTGTACATCTGTATCTATGTGTAGGTGAGTGTGTGCACATGTGGAGGTTTGTGCACACGCATGCACTGCCAGTGAGTCAGCCTGTCAGTCCACCTCCAGCCAGGAGCCCTTCTCGCAGCTGCTGGTGCGGAGGCAGCAGCTGGAGGCTGACGTGAGCTCCCTGCTTCCTCCATTATGGCTCGCAAGCCCAGCGGCTGCGCACCTCCCCGGGCTGTGCATTCTGAACTGGCGATAGTGGGAATAATCTCTTCCTCATCGTTAGGAGGATCGAGTGAGGCGAGGTGAGGTGAGGCGGATGCTGGTCGGGTGTTAAGTGCGCTGTCTGGTCCAGAGCTCTCATTCGATAATATTTGACTTCGTGAACCGTACCCTTACTGACGGGTCAGACCGTCCTGACCTGCGTTTTCTTTACCTTCCCTGTGACCTTTCTACCTGTGGAGAGCAGACTCAACCAACTTTGCCTTTATGAGCCACTATGACCATAAACCCAAGAATGAAGCAATGAAGGTGGGGAAATCTATTGAAATTAAACAGTAACCAATTTACGTTATAATTGGATCTTAGTCTACTTGCTGATTCATCAATGATTTACTAAGCGTTCGTTCTAGGCTGATACTGACATTGGAGATACAGACTCCTCCTTGGCCTTGAGAGGTTCCGGTGTGGGAAGGAGTGAGGGGTACTCCTGCAGCCACTGTCCTCGCCTCCCATACTTGGTGAATCGCACATACAACAGTCGCATTAGTAAAAGGCCAACTTGAAAGATCCCCGAGTTCTCTCTTGATTTATCCACTTGGATACTGACGAGTATTCTCCATCTACATAGCTTTATGTCTCATAAGTCCATTAAGGGATCAGCGTGTGTAAAAAGCTCTCAGCCCATGTGTCCAAGCATCTATCTGTCTCTGTCTCTCTCCTTATTCTTCCTCTTAAATTTCTTGAATTGTGGAGCCACTGTTCCCCCTTTCTTTCCTCCCTCTGGGAAAGGACCCCAGTATAGGCCTGGCCTGGTGGCTCACGCCTGTAATCCTAGCATTCTGGGAGGCCGAGGCAGGAGTATCGCTCAAGGTCAAGAGTTCAAAACCAGCCTGAGCAAGAGTGAGATCCCATCTCTACTAAAAATAGAAAGAAATTAGCTGGACAACTAAAAATATATAGAAAAGATTAGCTGGGCATGGTGGCACATGCTTGTAGTCCCAGCTACTCGGGAGGCTGAGGCAGAAGGATCACTTGAGCCCAGGAGTTTGAGGTTGCTGTGAGCAAGGCTGATATCACAGTACTCTAGCCCAGGCAGCAGAGCGAGACTCTGTCTAAAAAAAAAAAAAAAAACACAGGACCAGAGTATAGGAATTCCACCCTGAACAGAGGGAGGTGATGGCATGGACACCCTGTTGGCACTAGGCTGACTGTTTTTCCTGCTCTTTCCAGCAGCAAAGGAGAGAGAGGCCTTGCCCCTCCTGCCATGTGGGTCAGCCAAGCCCCAGCAACCATCCTGTCAAGGTGGTGATGACAGCATGACCCCTGGAGCAGTTCTTAAATGTGGTCTGCAGACAGCATCCGCTTTCCACTGGTCCATAGTGAGATGATGATCATCGGTAAGGACAATCTTGAATTCATTTAGAGGACTATCTTCAAGGATTATAGCCTTCTTCCTCTTTTCGGCATTAACATACCTTTTTGTGTATAAAATCATGGTGATAGGTGATCACAGTTTAGTCGCTGTTGCTGTCTTGATGCTTTAGTTGGCAAGATTAAAAGTTGGCAAGCCTATGTGACTCCCCCAATTTTGGTCTGAAATCTTACCAGCATTCAAAATTCACAGATATGGGATCCCTGCTAACATACAACATGGTGGCCTTGAGTTAGACCAACCTGAGTTAGAATTCCAACTCTGCTGCTTAACTGACAATGTGACCTGCCCTTTGAGCCACAGCTTGCTCATCAGTATTGTAGATGATAATGTAATATGTGCTTCATATTATGGTTTTAAGGACAGTCTGTGCAAAAGGCCTGGCATATCACAGTTTTCAATGACAGCCATTGTCACAAGTCTTTTTGGTCCCAACGAAAACTCCTGCAGTGAAATTCTTCCTGGTTTCTGTCCCTTCTTCTTGAGTCTTACAAATTGAGAAATAAGAGCTAAAGGCAACTAACGCACAACTTTGGTGCTGAAACTCATAGCTCCAGGCCAAGGTTCACAGAAGTAAACACACTTGCATCTGTATCTCCAGAAGGGAGATGAAACCAAGGAGAGTCTATTAGAAGATGTTTCAATATTTGGGAGCACAGCTGAATACCAAAAGCAAATTACACCATAAGCCAGATGTTCAGGAACTTCGTTTCCATTTTTTTGCCTGAAGGAAAAGTTTTAGTTCATAAAGAAAACGATGAACAGAAATTACTATCACAACATAGCAATTCGTGGTTCATGGTTATTTAAAATGAGCCCATTTGAAAATAATCAAAGATGTGCACAATGATTTATAAAGAGAGTTGTTCATTTCAGTGTTATTTATCATATGCAAAATGTAGAAACATCCTAAATGGCTTACCATAAAGGATTTGTTATATAAATTACAGTACTTTCACTTGATGGACTGCTATGCGGCCATTTAAAATTGTGTTGTTGAGGAATATTTAATGACTTGAGAAAATGTTTGCAATATTTTTTAAGCAAGGAGAGCAGGTTACAAAGTAGAAAATATAGTATGAGCATATTTTATGTCATTATAACCCAGAAATCAGCTGGAACCTTCTAAACTTTGGGATCCAGATAAGAGTGGCTGAAATTCCCAATCCCATGGCCTTGGGAAGCCTTGCCAAGGTTTCTTCAAGTTCCTAGGGACCTATCTTCTCAGAGTTCCTTCTGCCTCTGGTCAGCCACTGCTTCTCTCTACCATTCTGACTTCCATGTGCAACTCAACTGCTCTTGACTGTTTGAAAAACAAAATTTATAGCAGTAAAGCTATCTCTAGTGGCTTGGAGGTTGAGGTGGGAGAGATGGATGGGATGGAAGAAGTATTTACATCACTGTAGTGGCATGAAAAGTGGCCCCCAAAAAGATATGTCCCTCCATATCCTAGATCTAGGAACCTGGGAATGTGATGGTCTTTGGAGAAAGAGGGTCTTTGCAGGTATAATGAAGTATCTTGGACTAGAGTGGGCTCTAAATCCAATGACATATTACATGGCCCAACCTTAGTTCGCTCACAGCCTTCCCCATCTCAGAGAGGGCAACTTCATCTTGCCAGTGGCCCAGCCCACTAGCACTGGGCTCCCCTCGACTCTACTCCTGGACTCAGCACACATCCAGTCCATCAAGAAATCTTGCTGGTTCTACCTTCAGAATAGGTCCACTACCTGACCACTTCTGACCTGTCGACAGCTACTAGCCCAGTCCAAGCCCTCATCACCCACTGCCTGGATTGCAGCAACAGCCTCCAATACGACCCCTGGATTCCACCCTCATTGCCTTATAGTCCATTCTTAACCCAGCAGCAGAAAAATCCTTTTATTAATATAACCCTAGTCCTATCTTACGACTTATCTGCTGAAACCTGGCAAAGGTTCCCATCCCACCCAGAGTAAAAGCCAAAATTCTTAAATGGCCATAAGAATGATCTGGCCCTTCTCAGACCATGTGTCTGACTTCTGTCTCCTTGTTCACTCCGTTCTAGTCACAAGGACCTCCTTGCTACTCCTCAAACACACAGGGCCCCTCCTGCCTTGGAGCTTTGCTCTTGTCCACTTGCCTAATTCCCTCACCTCCTATAATTCTTTGTTCAGATGTTTTCTGCTCAATGCACCCAGCCCCCTCAAACTCATGCTCTGAGTTTTCCCATGGAAATGGTCTGAATAACAAACTCATGGCAACAACAAATGTTATGCTCTGTCTGCAATCGACAGAAGGTTTGCAGCCCCTCAAAATTCGTATGTTGAAATCCTAACCAAATGTGATGGTATTTGGAGGTGGAAACTTTGGATTAGTGCCCTTATAAAAGGGACCGCAGAGAACTCTCTTGCCCTCTGTCTGCCATGGGAGGCTACAACGAGAAGCCAGCAGCCTCCAACCTGGGAGAGCGCCCTCACCAGAACCCATAACCATGCTGGCACCCTGATCTCACACCTCAGCCTCCAGAACTGTGAAAACATGTGTCTGTTGTTTATAAGTCACCCAGTCTCTCATGCTTTGTTATAGCAGCCCAGACGGAGTAAGACACTGTCTATCAAAAATGAAATGCTTGTCATGAGTACACTGTCAACATGTTTACTTGAACTAAAATATCAAGCCATATTTTTTTCTAACAGCTGATCATTAAATATAATTTGGGGCATATAACTCAAAAAGAATTCAAATACTTTGATTTGGCTGATTGATTTGACAATGTGGAATGGCTTTGCCAATTAGATTATGAATATTTCCCATAATGTGAATGAGATAAATCTTCAAAAGTTGTTTTAAAATATATTTAAGACACATAATACAAAAGCATTTTATCAAAAATATTACATTCATGGTATTGTAGTTACATTGAAATTAACATTAACATTATTTTGATTTACCCAACTCTGTGTACACTTATTTAAACATGATGCCTCTGAGTAAAAGAATAACAAGTATAATTCAAACTTGCTTGATATAGATTTAAACCTATTCTGGTCTACTTTCCAGAAATTGAAAAGAATTGAATAATAAATCCTTTTCCAAGTAATATTGTTTCCAACTGTCAGCTTTCAAGAAAATTGAAGAACCTAACCTAATTGTCAGTTGAGCATAAAATTTAATTTTGCACATCTAACTTAAAAGGAATTTTAAAAATTGAGTATCCAATCCATTCCTAATTTGCTGAGAATTTTTGTCATGACAGGATGTTGAAGTTTGTCCAGTGTTTATTCCTCTTCATGGATATGATCATATGGTTTCTCTTCTTTGATCTGTTAATATTATGAAATATATTGATGGTTTTTTAAAAACTTTAGTAACCCTGCTATTCAAAATTGGTTCCATTCCCATATACTCACCTCTGCGGATGAGAATTCTCGTCATACATTTGTTAAAAAAGCAATAGAATTCACGCTGAGCCCTGTCTTATTCTATTAATAAGTAGCATTCATCTACAGATACATGAACAAATGTGAAAAAGTCACATCCACCTAATTAATACTTTATTTTTTATATTTAATAATCTATAGAATTTTTATTAATAGTAGTCTTTTAATTTGTTGTATATGATCAATAATTAAAAGGTTAACTCAATCCAGAAGAAACTTGATATTAAAAGCCTATGGTCACAGGGTATAAAAACTAAACCTGTCCTGGTGCAGTGGCTCACATCTGTAATCCTAGCACTCTGGGATTCTGAGGCGGGAGGATTGCTTGAGTTCAGGAGTTCAAGACCAGCCTGAGCAAGAGCGAGACCATGTCTCTAATAAAAATAGAAAAATTAACTGGGCATGGTGGCACACGCCTGTAGTCCCACCTACTCAGGAGGCTGAGGTTGCGGTGAGCTATAATGACACCCCTACATGATAGCCCAGGTGACAGAGTAAGACCCTGTCTCAAAAAAAAAAAAAAACGAGTCTATGCCAGGTGCCATGCACTAAGCCTTGGCATCCCCAGAGAGGAGAGATCCTGAAATGGATCTTCCCTCCCCTACCTAGCTCATTCCTCCCACACCTGTCCACTGCCTGTGGCATCCTTTTTGTCTCCAGCCACTCCACAGGGTCACCCCACTGATAGGCAGGAAACCTTTCTGCTGGTGTTTTCCAAGTTTCCAAGGTGGAAGGAGAGACAGAAAATAAGAGACAGCAGGAAGGTTTCCCATGGACTTGTGGTGCCATAGACCAAGGCCCTGTGGTCCATGTGGTGCCTTTGGTCCCCATGCCCATGCCCGCATTGTCCCATTTCTTGTCCTACCTTTTTACCCGAGGCTCACTCTCAGTCTCATCTCATTCTGCAGGACTTGGAGGAGTGGTGCAAGGCAAGGTGTCTCTGGACCCTGGGAGTGGAAAGAGGAAGTGAGAAGGCAGCACTGTGGTCTGGCCTCAGGATGGATTGTCTAAGAGATTCTTAAACCTTGCAGATTGTCAAAATTAACTTGCTGGCCCACTGAGGTGTTATGCTAGGCCATCAGGAAAACAGGTAATGGGCAAAAGGAACGGAAAGAGAAACTGAGTCCAAGAGATTTGGCAAAGCAAAATTTAATCTGAGAATGAAGAAAAAGAGGGGGGTGTCAAAATGCCAGGGATTGCCAGCGATAAGGAATCCACTTCCAGACGTTTGGTTAAGAGAAATTAGACCATCCCCAATAAACACATTGAAGCGGCAAGTTCATACTCATTTGGAAGTCATCTGCCTAGGGTTCGGAGTTGAAACCAAGAGAACTGAAGACTTCTTTTAGGGAGAAGATGTAGATGTAAAAGAAAAGAAGGCTGGAGATCGAATCTTGGGTTTTAGTCCATTAGATGCTGGGAGGAAAATACAAAAGAGCCAAAGAAAAAATGGAGAAGAATGGAGAGGAGAGGATGAAGTAGCAGGAGGAAGAGGAGGAGGAGGAGGAGGAGGAGGAGGAGGAAGAGCTGACAGATTAGAGTGAAGTAGGGGAGTGGCAGTTAAAGGAAAAAGGATTCTATAGGAAAAAGGCATATGCTATACTGTCTGACAGAGAAATTCAAACATGTGACAGACAGAAAGGAAACGTTCTTTGCAAAAAGGAAAGTCTAAACAAATGGTAAATTTTAATTTGTCTTACATAACTGAATACCTAATGAAACATCTGTGCTAGAATTGCTTTTAGTATCATATAATGAACCCATTGCATTCATAGTACTGTTTTTAGTTTTGTAGATGCATATGAATAGCATACACATTGCTTTCCAAGAAACACCACCTGAACACTCCTTACAAACAAGTGTGAAGAAATAAAAGGAACTTCATCTCTATGCTGTGCACCACCTATTAATATTATATTCTACTACCATGGTGTCTGAGGGAGAAAAAACATTTGGGTATGTTGTGGGTTAGGTAAACACCCACTAAATATTGGTGCATGCATAATTAGAATGACTAAAATAATTCTGGCATAAAATTACCCTAGCAGTCAGAGGAGAGACAAAATGAAGTAATTTGATCATGAAAATTAATACAAGTCGACTCTCAATTTTCAATGCAGTTAATTGAATACCACTTATTATTCAAACCTCACTTTCCTTACTGGTTTGTACATTTTTCTCCTTGCCCTGAGAGAAATGAAGGTGAGAGGAGGATCCCAGGAGCAAAGTTATCATATCATATCACAATGGAGTGAGAGAATTATGTTTATTTTTCTAAGACAATGGCTCCTAAACTTTACCCACATTGATTTTGCCACCCATGACACACTTTCATGGGCATGTCCATGCCCTCTCCTACTCCAACAACATTGAAATGAGAATGAGATTGACATTGTTGTAGGTGTAATCTTTTTTTAATGACAACTTTATTGAGCTGTAACTCACATATCATACGATTTGCCCATGTAAAGTGTCCAAATCAACAGCTTTTAGTATTCAGAGTTGTACAACCGTTATTATATTTCATGGTGGTTGAAATATAAATAGCAACCCATTAGCAGTCACAACACATTTCATGCTGCTCTGATTTGGATATTGAACTCCTCCAAACATCGTGTTGAAATTTGATCCTCCGTGTTGGCGGTGAGGCCTGATGGGAGGTGTTTGGGTCCAACGGGCAATCCCTAAGGAATGGCTTGGTGCTGTCTGCCAGGTAATGAGTGAATTCTTGCTCCAGTAGTTCACACAAGAGCTGGTTGTTTCTAACAGCCTGGCACCTCCCTCCCTTCTCTCTTGCTTCCTCTCTCACCACGTGATCTCTGCACTTGCCAGCTCTACTTCACCTTCTGCCATGAGTGGAGGCAGCCTGCAGCCCTTACCAGAAGCAGATGTTGGCACCATGCAGCCTACAGAACCATGAGCCATGAACCTCTTTCCTTTATAAATTACCCAGCCTCAGGTATTCCTTTTTAGCAACACGAATGGATTAAGATACACCCAACCCCCCACAACCCAAGATTCTTTTTATTCTTTCATGGCACATGTTATTCTACTATCTTGTATTAGTACAAAGGCTAAACTGCTGTAAAAAAGCAAACCTTCAAAATATAGTGGCACAAACATATGCATGTGATAAAATTATAGAGAAACTAAACACAGACATGTACATACACAAGCAAGTACAAGTAAACCAAGAAATCTAAGATCTATGGATTATATCAATGTCAATATCTAGGTTGTAATACACTACAGTTTTGGAAAATGTTATCATTGGGGGAAACTGAGGAAAGTATATACAGGAGCTCTCTATTATTTCTTGCAACAACATTTGATCTATAATTATTTCAATTAAAATTTGAATTAAAAAGAGATAGTGTCATAAATAACAGTACAGGTAATCTAGATTGGTGAGACTGGTGAGACAACTCCACTCCACAAGTTCATTCAGGGATCCAGGTTCCTTCTATCTTGTTGCTCCAATATTCCCTAGGGGCACTATGCTCATGTACAAGGTTGACCCTGAGTTACTGAGAAAATTGGGTTTCAGTCCCTGGGGAGAAAGAAAAGAGGGCAATTGATTTCCTTTCAAGTATGTGATACAGAAATGGCACACATCACTTCCACTCACATATCTTGGTAAAAACTTATCCACATGGGCACACCTAGCTGCAGGGAAGGCTGGTAAGTGGAGTTTTTATTCTGGATGGTGATATGTTAGTAAAACACCATTATTATGGAAGAAGGAAAAGACATATTTTGGGTAACAACCAACAATCTTCCACAAAGCACAAACTGGTTTTGTTTGTTGGTGTAGTGAGTATGTTCTTTGGTCTGTGCTACAAATCCCTTCTTTTGGGGAAACCACATCTGTCTGATATGTTCTATAGTCATCTTTCTCTATCCAGAACTGAGAGATGAGAAGACAGAGCTCTGACAATGTTTGAAGTCCTAAAGCTATATCCACCTTTTCAGCTTCCAGTTACAGAAGCCAATCTTTCCTACCTTTGATTTATCTATATTTGGATGGATTTCTATGATTCTCAACCCAAAGAGACCTGATTTAAATAGTTGATATCTGGACTCCTCAGTTCCACTAAGGAACAGAAGCAGCAAACATAAGCTTCACTGTCTCAGGGGGTCCCTTGTATCCTAGAAGAGCTACAAATGCTGATCCCCAAACAGTGAGAGCCCTTGGCCAGGACACTCAAAATAACATGTAGATTTAATCAGCACTATTTAAATACTTAGTTTAATCAGTACTAAGAGAGGCATGGGTAATAATAATGAGATTTTTTTGAAGTTTTTAAAAGGAAAAAAAGTAAAAGCATTGACCCAAATAGGATGTGTGATACTTCTTAATAAGTGCTATAAATGCTTATAAAAGAAAGTTAAGATGCTTAATTGCTGAATAAATGAAATATAAACGTTCATTATATTGCTTGGAGAGTTCTTTAATATGTAATGGGGAAAAACATTTTATCAAATGTACTGTAAGTGACAAATGTTTTCTTTTCTAGAACAAGTCAATTCCTGAAGCCATTAACCTCCATTTAAATATAGCTCAAGTTTTTTCTGTTTATTCCCTTTTAATTTTTTTTTCATTAGTGAGAGAAAACAGGTTTGCCCAGGAGACAGAGCTGCACAGTAGAAACAACATGGAGCATAGAGGGAGTCAGAGTCAGAAGCCTTGGCTTTTAATCTAGCTCTGTTGTTTATTTGTTCTGTGACCCTAAGCAAGGCACTTAACCTCACTTGGTTTCCAGGTGTAGTGTGGGACTATTAAAAGAACTCTCTTAGCCCCTCAGAGAGTCATTGTGGGGCTACTACTAAGTCACAGCACTTCTAAGGCAGTGCTTCTCAGCCTCTACTGTACTCAGGAATTACCTGGGGATTTTGCTAAAGTGCAGATTTTTATTTATTAACCCTAGGTTGGGACCTAAGACCCAACATTTCTAATAAGCTCCCAGGAGATGTTGATGTTACTGGTCCATGTTTTTGGATAGCAAAGTTTTAGGGTCTCTGCCAGGCTCACAATTATTTCCTTTCTTTAGAAACCGCCCCAGTTTATAGCAGTGGCCCATTCATCATTGTTCTTATACCTCTTTGCCATAGCTGACTATAGTAGAGGCGATTTCTGATCCAAGCTGGGCCAAAGGGTCTAAACTGCAAGCCTCAGGTTTTGAACAGGGACAACCAGAAACGTGACATTTATTCACTTGCTGATTCATTTAGCAATTTAAAAAAAAAATCTGTCTCTATGCCAGATACTGTAATAGGCAGTGAAGATATACCAGTCAATAAAGCAGGTGCTTTATTATATAAAGCTCTGCCCTCATGGAGCTTTCATTCTAATAATACACAAGATAATTTCAGATGGGCTAAGTATTATTAGAAGGATTGGAGAATTTCAAGGGGGTGCAGGAAACTTTAAACAGGGGTGTTGAGAAAAGTCAGGCTCCCACTTCCCCTTCTGCAGTGACCTTGGTGGCCAAGTGTTGACTATGATGGCATAATAAATGAAGGAAGCCTGGGTCCCTGCATGACTGGGTAGAGCAGAGCACTCTGCCCTTCCCTGCAGACCAAATTGGACTATGATCAGAGTGAGAAATATACTTTTGTCTCACTATAGCATTGAGATTTCAGGGCTTACTATGACAGAAACTAGCTCTTCTTACCACAAATACATACAGTTGTTCAACTCTTTTTGAGATTCTAAAAATTGCCCTTTTTTCACTTACATTAGCTAGAGCTGCTCTCTACTTCCTAAAACCCAAAGAGCCTTAATAACAATATCTGTGAGAATCTGATGAGCTAATAGGCATGAAAATGCTTTATAATGTATAAAGTATTGTACACCTGTGAAGAATTATGACAGCAAACTGACCTTCCAGAAATGCACCCACTGCCTGGATATATTATTGGGGGAAACAAAACCAAACAAGCATCAACATATAAACTCACCTTGAGATCAATTTCTTTCTCTAGTCATTTCCATCTTAGATTTCTTGTTCAGAGCTTTACAAAATCAACTCACTAAATTGCAATGGAAGCTGAGGAAGTAATTATAAAGTATGTAATTTTCCTTTAAAACATATGTGCTTATAGTTTAAAAGAGTACTTGGTGGCACAAGAATACTAACATTTAAATTCGCCATTTCTCATGTTTAGCAACACACAGTGAATCTGGGTATCCCTCCAAGGATCCTGAAATCCCCCAAAGGAAACCTGTCTCTGTACTGTATCCTCAGGGGGTCTTTTCTTCCTTGGCTTGGGGGTCTCAAGAGCATATGGGTGGTCTCCCAGCCCCCTGAGTTTCCTTCCTCTTATCTTCTAATCTTTATGTATCCTCAGCAACCACTGCAAAGCTGTCACTTAAGCCTACTTGGTTCAACCATCCTCAGTCTTCTAAGACTTACGGCTGGATCACAACTGGGGACAAGACCAACAGGATGGCAGAGGGCCCATCAGAGAGGCCAATGCCAGGGACTTGGCTTTCTTCACCTCGCCTTTATTTATTTTTGTATTCCAGGACTCGAGTTTGTCCTGTAACTGTGTTCTTAGTGAAAACTGAGCAGATGATGTAATTCACGTGAGCCTCTTTGAGTCTGAATTTGGTACCAGTTCTATAGGAAAGTGCAGCATATGAAGCCAAAACCTCCATCCTTTGAGCCACCAAAATGAAATCCTTCCCGGCCAGGGGTCCGTTGCAGGGCACGGTGCACGTGTGCAGAGAAGATGCAACTTTCCATAGAACAGACTCCCAACGAAGAGACAAACGATGGGCCTCTCAGGGAAGCCTCTGAGTGAGGATTCCAACCTTCCTTTCTACCTGACTTTTAAGTCCTTGGTTCCTTCAGCAACAAAGGTTAGTCTTGGCACCATCGCTTGCTTGGGGACCAGAACAAGCAGAGCTGGAAAAACAAGGAAAGCCAAGTACACAGGAAAATATATGGACACACACAGATATGGAAACTCAGAGACAACAGAGACTTAAAAGATACATGGAGAGTGAATGTTCAGTTGTCTCATGCACCGTCCACCCATCCAAGCAATGCCAAGCTGAGCACCTCCTTTTATCACGCACTGTGCTCATTGACAGGTACACAAAGACAGACGTGGATGTCTTAAAGCAGGAATTGAAGGTGGGAAGAGCAGTGACGTGACCTATAAATGACCCATAAGGATTCCCGCGACGGTGGAACACACGGGCTGGGAACGAGGGGGAGATTCACAAAGTAGACCTGCTCCGCAACACAGGTGAGGCTAGACTGCAAACGTGCGCATCATAGAGATGCCGAGACCTCCGGGCTGCCTAGAGAGGCCCGGAAGTGGCTCCAGAAGGCCGGTCCGACGGCTCGGGCGGCGGACGGCTGTGGAGATCTTCCTCGTCTTTCTTCGCGCAGGAGCGGGCAGCGCAGTCGTCTGTCGCTGCTGTGAGTGGGCCAGGGTCGGGAGGGCACCGCCCCTTCGCTGGGACCCCGCGGGCCCGCCTCGGCCCGGAGGGCGGCTGGTGGCAGCCCCAGGGGGCGGGGCGGGGACGGCGGGGAGTAGCAGCGACCCTGGCGACGGGGAGAACCATCCCCTTCGGTCCTTTCTGATTCCAAGGAGCCAAGCTCAGCTTGCATTTCTAGAATGTCGCTAAGGCCTCAAATACTGATTCATTTTTCGTTTTCTACTTAAAGACATCAGGCCCCAAGCTCAGAGCGTTCAACAGGCATCTTGCTAAACTCGATTCCTCCCTTTGATTTTCTTTGCACTGTGGGGAAGGATCACCTTCTCTTTATGACAGATTCTGGTTTCGCACGTAAAGTGGCACTGTGAGATTGTCACCTAAGATGAATGTATTTATTGTAAAAAGGTAAGTGGACTTAAAACCTAAGAGGTGAGTGATAGTACCAGATGTACCAGGTATGACCGAAATGGTGAAGGTGATAAGATAGTGACCTAAGAGAACACGCACTGTTCCAGCCCTGCTGTGCGGCATCGTGCCTTGGGGTTAAGAGTCGTACAGACCTGGCTTCTAGCCTTGGATCCAGCCCAGCTACTTATGACTTGCATAATTTGTGCGCAAGGTTCTTAACCTCTGAGCCATTTTCCTCATCTCCGAAAAGCTAATGGTGATACTAGTAACTACCACGGAACATTGTCCTGAGGCTTAAATGGTAAACTTTTAAAATGCCCAGCCCATAATAAATGTAGCCATGATGGTGGTGGTTTTCATTTTAAGGAGGAGGAGGAAGTAGGATCAGAGAGGTTCAGTGAGTTGCCCAGGGTTGCACAGGGACTTGGTAGGAAAGCCTAGTGTAGGGCCCAGATTTTCTGACTTCCAACCTAGGAATCTTAACCCTGCATCACTGCTGCCTTGGCCTCATGGTAGGAGATGGGGTGCCTCCACCTCTTCCCTCCAGGACCTGGAGGACCACTGCGAGGCTGAAGAATTTGTCAACTGTAAAAGCCCACACAGGACTCAGGTCAGGGACGCTGTGCTGCTCCAGGTGCTCCTGAGATTGAGCCATAAGCTATGGAGTCAGTTGTGCCTGGGTGAGGGGTATAGATCCCTGCTCTACCATTTGCTAGCTGTAGGACTTGGGGGTTAGTCACTTTGTCTGAGAGCTTCAGTTTTCTCGTCTGTAAAATGGGATTAACAAATTAGTGCTCATCTCACAGGGTTGTTATGAGCATCAAGTGAAATAATTTGTGGGCAGAGTATTGCTCAATGCCTGGCACAGAGTAAGTGTTAAATAAATGGCAGCTGATACTTCAGTTTGTTGCAGTGGCAACATGCAGATATGGCAGAAAGAGGCATTTGAAGAGCTTGCAAAATATTCATCCCATTTGGATTTTCTGGGTCTACATTCTGCCAGCTGTACCTCGTCCCTGCAGATATTGCTGGTATATGCTTACATGGAGTTTATATGGTAGTTTGGGAAACAGATGGAAAATACCAATTATAAAATTATTTCTTTTGTAGTCAGCATTGTGAAGAATTGCAGGGATCTTTTGTGCAACAGATATTAATACCTGGATAGAAGGAGTTTGAGTGTTGCTGAACAAGATTTGATACATCTAAGGTGATGATCCTGAATTAAAGACAGCTGCCCAGCCACCTAGAGTTATATTCAAAACTGTGTGCACAAATACCCATCTCTGTTACGAGTATACCAATTTTTCACTAATGCTGTGTCCTTAGTTAATTTTCTTCCCAAATGTGTCTGGCTTTGTAGGTTTTATACCTCACATCCCTTTCATCTCTATCAGGGTTCCTCTCCTTATGGTCTCTAACTACTTCATCTTTATTGCTTTGACTACTTTATATTAAACACAAATAATTTTCAGATCACACATGGAGTTTGAACAGCACTATTTCATAAGCCCTCCAGCTTCAGTATATTTTCCAGATCTCAATATAGTAAGAATACAGTTACCTTTTATTACTACTTTCGTCAGTACTTGTGCAGCAATTTAAAACACCTAATCATAGGCTTATACTATTTGTAGATGTTCTTATTTTTCTTAAAGTAAATATAGTAATTTTTTATTTTTGTGGAAACAGCCTTAAATTTTCTCTCTGTTGCATACTTTCTATTGGTAAAATGCTAATGGCACCTAAATTTCTATGTTGCATTTTATACAAGAGGGTTAGTAGCATCATTACCTTAAACTCATATGAATGAAGGAACTATGTGCATAATCTAAGGCTCTTATTGCTGATCCTTAGCTTTTAATTAGGTCTTTGTAAGTCTAAAGTACTCCCAGTCATCTTTTATTAGTTTCTTCTCATAACTTCTCTGTGAGATGTCAACTTTATTACCCTCACTTTACCTTAGTGTTATCAAGAGGTCAGGGAGATTTTAAATTTCATTTTTTTCCCTGTTCGTAATTAAGATTCCATTTTCTTGATCATGTTCTTAACTTCAACCTGTATCTGCTAAAATGACTGTTCAGGTCAGATGTAACCCTCCCCGGCCCCAGAGGAAAACAATTACTGAACAAAGCCACGTTTGAGAAGAGCCTTCAAGCTATTGCCATTATAAAGACAGGTCTGAGTGCCCAGCCCCAGAAGGAATCAGATGGAAACTAATTAATAAAACAGAAGCTGTAAAGTATATGAAAATGGGGCAGCTGGTTGAAGAAAAACTGTGTATACTCTTTTCTCCCTTCTGGTTTAGCGTTCATGAGGATTTCCTGGGGTTTTCTATGAAATGTGTTTGCTGAGGTGTTTAATGTGGGTATTGATGCAGGGGACCGGGAAGGAAGGCGGTGGCTCCCTGGCAGCACCGTTAATTGTTGGTAACTGCGAAAAGTCATCCTGACCTGGTGTATGGGCTTCTTTTCATTGCTGTTTGTCTCGTTAAATTATTAATTTTTCTTACCTTTCTCATCTGACCCCCCTGATGAGGTTGGTTATACAAATTCTTGCCTCAGATCATTCTGAAACTAGTTAGAAGATAATGAGTAGCATCAGTAGGCCTGGCAGGTTTCTGAAGCATTAATAATCTGAAACTGTGTGTTGCTGACTTGATTAATGTGCACATGAACCATGATTGACCTGTGGTCTTGCAACTGGACTGGAATGTGTAATTTTAAAAACAAAGAATAATTAGAGATTTGGAAGCATTTCTGTTGGAATTTTGTAATTGGGCTCTTGGAGGCCTTGTCCATTTTCTGAATCCCTTACAGTGGAATTCTTGTAGAGATATGAAGAATAGCTTACACTCTGTTATCTGGCATCCTGTTAATCACAACTCTATTAACCAGACAATCATTTCCAGAACCCCAGAACCTGCTGTTTCAGTTAATGACTTCACCTTCCTATAGCTTCACCTGGATGCTGCCTGCTGCGCTTCATTCAGGTGCTCACCAGCCCTCAACCCAATTTCAGCTGAGCACACTGGCATTTTGTCCTGACTGATAACCCTCCAGCCTAGATCCTAATCTCCCCTTCCCTGCACCCTGGCCTGTTTCTTAGCTCTCCCTCCTCCAAAGGAAGCTTGCTGTTTCACAGGGACCGAGGTTATCCTGCCAGTTCCCTGATGTAAACCTACAAAGGCTTTCTTTAGTCTGCAAAATGGAGGTCAGATTCCCCAGAATGGGAGGAAGAGCTGTCTTGGGCCAACCCCAGGCTATCTTTCCACCCTGAAGCACCAGCTACGTCAGCCATAGCAGACTGGCCATATTAGTTGTCCAACACAGTCTTCCCTGTTCCTGGTCCGTTTATTTATGATGTGCCCTCAGCCTGTAATAACCCTCTTCTCAGCCTGCCTGAGTCCTCCATGGTCCCTATAGCTCTAAAGCTCACTCTTCCATGAAGTCTTCTGATCTGCCCCGGCAGAGTCAGTCTCCCCACCCCATCTCAGTGTTTCCACAGCACTTTGTTTATACCAACATTATAACAGTCATCTTGTTTTCACCTTTTTTGTCTTGTCCTTTAGATATTTACAGAAGCCTCTCTCTTCTGGTGTAAGCTCCAGAACTCAGGAGATCTGTCCTGTCTAGCTTTGTGTCTTTTTTATTCCATAACCCAGCACTTTTTAGGAGAAGTGGGGGGTACATTGAGTTAAAATGGCAGCATTAATTGTCATGCATGGCAATGACTCTTAGACACTGCAGGACCCTGCATAATTTGTGCCCGTGACAATTTTACTAAATTGGAAATATTTTTCAGAGTTCAGAATCATGCATAAATTCAACAAATATTTGTTGAGCATCTGCTGTGTTCTGGGTTCTGGTTAGCGACACGCCAGAAGGCAGAAGGCCTCAGTTCTCATGGAACTTACATTCTGTGGGGAGGAGATCACTAACAAAAATGTAAATAGTTTGAGATTGTGTAATACACCATGGGGAAAACAAGCAGCATTGAGGCTTTGGGGGTTTTGTTAGGGTGATCAGAGAAGTCTTTCTAGGTAAGTGACATGTGAGTGGACCGAAATATTGAGAGAGGGACAGCCAGGCAAGGACCTGGTGGCACAGCATGTCACACTGAGATGAGAACAGGAAGTGCTAATGACCAGGTCATAGAGGTGAGGGTAAAAAGTCTGGATTGAGGCATGGGCAACTGATGTCTACTGTTTTTGGAAACAGCATTCGTGACAAAGTCATGTGATTACATTAAATAATAGAATTGACTACATTTGGTTTTATGGCTACTTCAAATCCAGCTGGGAGAGTTCAGCACTCAGAAAACAACAGAATCACCAGGTATATTGAAAGCACACGGGTGCATTCATGCTTCATGCATTTTCTAGTAAGCCCAACTGTGGCAATTGTTTAGTGGAACCTTTGGAATCCATTAGTCATCCTCCACACCGTTTTGCTCAATTTCCCTCATATTTCTCACTCTTCTCTTCCGGGTACCCTCAGGCCACTGAGACAGTTGCTTGCTAAACCTTGTTTTCAGTTGTCACACCGACTGATTCTCTCTGATTAGCTTCACTGCAGTCTGATCCACTTGTACAGGTATGCAGAAGAACTTGTCAAGCTCTTTGTAACCCTGTGCTTTTGAGAGCTCTAATCATCGCGGGAGGGAATGTCTTGGAACAATCAAACCCCCAAACTTTAGAGCTTGAAGAAAAGGGAATTTGAGAAAGGACATCTGTTGAGTGCCTACACTATGTCAGGCATTTTGTTGGACATTTTTAATACATTATCCCGTTTGATCTTGATAAGGCTGTGAGCTTATTATCAACTCCACTTTTTAGATGAAGGAACAGGTCCAGAGTGATTAACTGGCCCAAGGTCACACAACCTGTAAGTGGATTCCTAGTGGTTGAGTGTGTGCATTCCTAGGGCCAAACTGACACTGGGTTTGAGTGCAGGTAAGCTTGGGAAAGTTATTTACTAACGTCACTCTGCTTCATTTTCCTCAGCTGAAAAACAGGGTGCTAATAGTAATTTCCTGCTAAGATTATTAAAAGGATTAAATACCTAATGACTACTTAGCATATTGCCTGGTGCAAGTAGCAAGTACTATGTGTTTGTCATTATTATTTCCACTGTACTGAGCTGCTTTTTAGAAACCTTAGAGTTCCTATAATACAGCACAGCACACAACTTGACACAAGAGAAAGGTGAAATCCAGAGAAGTGAAGTGTCTTGGCCAAGACTGTGTAACCATTTAGGGGCAGAGGCAAGACATCTCAACTGTGTGTTCCTGTCCTCACCCAGTTTTCTCTCCTTGTGCATGTGCACTGACTTCGCACTCAGCCTCTCTGCTGCGCAAGCTCTTCATCCTGCAAAAGCCCCAACCTCTGCCCTTGTTGAAACCCACTGACACGGTGCAGTGGCCAAAGTTGTGGGTGCCCTGCTGAAAGGAGACAGTGGTAGGGCTCTCGGTTGCTTGCAGTCTCCCTGCCTCACCACACCTCTGAGTGTCTCTGTTGGCTTGGGTGTGAGTGTGTGTGTATTTCCAGTGCCTTTGAGGACCTCCTGTTCCATTCTCTCCTCTTACGTTGGAGGAATTTGGTGGCCCACTCTGTGCTTGTTTTATTTTGGAGAGAAGGGGTTCTTGGAGCCTTGAGAGGAATTTGGCAGGGGACATAGAAGAGAAGGGAGAGAGAAGGGGGCCTCTCAAAGGCAGTGAGTGCTGCACTTGGAGCACTTGTAAGATTTGGGGGGAGGTGTGGTTTGCTACATAAAGGAGTTTTTCCGCCTATTTTTTTAAGTATAGGTTTAATAGAACAGTATTAAATTATGCCACAGTGTACTATTTCAAACAAAGATGGTGGAACTTCCTTTAGAGTTCTATCTTTGATTTTGTGGTATATGGGGGGAAATGCCTTTCTACCAAATTTGAATGAATTTTTTTTTCAAAAAGGCTCTAATCTTTTCCAAGAATTAGTAATAATACCTTACATTTGAAAAGTGCTTTGTGGGTTTCTAATCACTCCCAGGCACATTATCTTATTTAACCTTCACGTTGACCTTGTCAGGTGAGCAGAACAGATATCACTGTCCCCATACTACATGTGAAGAAATTTGAAGCCAAGAGGTGAAGAGGGTGGCTAACGTCACACAGCTGTGACTAGACCCAAGCCTTAGCTTCTGGTTCTATTAGAGCATATTGACCTTTTGCTTTTGTTAACTCAAAATTAGGGAGAAAGATATTTGCATTTGGATCAGTAATAGTGCTGCATGCTTCTTTCTTACAGATCCAGTTATCTTTTGCCTGTGCACATGGACTCCCAAAGATCTCCCGCTGAAACTGTCCTCATTACAGGAGGAGGTGGTTATTTCGGTTTCTGGTCAGTGCATCTATAAAATATGTCCATGGAATTATTTTACTAGTAGTTGCCAGAAAATGTGTAGCTCTCAACTCTGACACTTAATACAGTGCAAACTTTTACTAGTTTGTATAATGTTAAACCAGAAATAAACTGTGTTGCTTCACTGCTCCTTGAAACTGAAAACTACAGAAATATTCTACTTTAAGAAAAAGTCTTTATTTAAGAAAAAGGTCATTAAATTGGGGAGGAGTGATTATTTACATCACTAAAAACAATTTAAAATAATAGCTATTCTTTCATAGTTATGCTATTATTCACAAATATTCCAAAAAATGGATAGTGGGTCCTAGAACAGAGGGGGAAAATGTCATGTTGTATAATAGATGCCACCATTCCTTTAAGATAAAACCTCTGTCATTGTAATTAAACAGACAAGAGGAGTCCCACGTTTGAAAATTTGAATAAGTAAGACTTGGCACCAATGAAAACATGAAGTCAGGGACTCAGGGTGAGCCCCACCTTGATTGGTAAATTATTTTACATACTTCTAGGCACAGCTTAAAAGTGACTCGATCTAACTTTTACTCTTTCTCCTTTCAGACTAGGCTGTGCCCTGAACCAGAATGGAGTCCATGTGGTTCTGTTTGACATCAGCAGCCCTGCTGAAACCATTCCAGAAGGAATCAAGTTTGTACGTGGAGACATCCGCCACCTCCCTGACATAGAGAACGCCTTCCAGGATGCAAATGTCACTTGTGTGTTCCATATTGCCTCTTATGGCATGTCAGGAAGGGAGCAACTGAATCGAAAGCTGATCGAAGAAGTCAATGTGGGGGGCACAGACAATATCCTCCAGGCCTGTCGGAGGAGAGGGGTGCCCAGGTTAGTTTACACCAGCACTTTCAATGTCATCTTTGGAGGTCAAGTTATCAGAAATGGAGATGAATCTCTGCCTTACCTGCCTCTTCACCTCCACCCCGATCACTACTCTCGGACCAAATCTATTGCAGAGAAGAAGGTGCTGGAGGCAAATGGTACATTCCTGGAAAGGGGCGATGGTGTCTTAAGAACCTGTGCTCTGAGGCCAGCTGGCATCTATGGGCCTGGCGAACAAAGGCACCTTCCCAGGATAGTCAGCTACATTGAGAGAGGTCTGTTCAAGTTTGTGTACGGGGATCCCAGGAGCCTGGTTGAGTTTGTCCATGTGGATAACTTGGTGCGGGCTCACATCCTGGCCTCAGAGGCTCTGAAAGCTGACAAGGGCTATATTGCCTCTGGGCAACCCTACTTCATCTCAGATGGCAGACCAGTGAACAACTTTGAGTTCTTCCGGCCTCTGGTCGAGGGCTTGGGCTACACATTCCCATCCACCCGCCTACCCTTGTACCTCATCTACTGCTTTGCTTTCCTAACAGAGATGGCCCACTTCATTTTGGGTCGACTCTACAACTTCCAGCCCTTCCTCACCCGCACTGAAGTTTATAAAACTGGTGTCACACATTATTTTAGCTTAGAGAAAGCCAAGAAAGAGCTAGGTTATGAGGCTCAGCCCTTTGACCTCCAGGAAGTAGTAGAATGGTTTAAAGCCCACGGTCACGGGAGAAGTCCTGGAAGTCGTGACTCAGAGTATCATGTTTGGGGAGGGCTGTTGGTTTTCCTCTTGGTTATAGCAGTTCTCACCTGGCTTCTGCCTTCTGTGATTCTTTTGCTATGAAGGAGGGGCTGGAAATAAAGAGCTGGTCATGCTTGCTAAGATAGTTTTCAAGAAATATGGGTTTTAAAATCTATATAGTGCTATTGTATTTGGTACCAAACTTTGGCTCTTAAAATTGCTACTTAGGAATAGGTTCTTAGATTAAATCTTTCTCACTTCCTTGCACTAATCCTGATGGGAGAATAAAAGAGGCAAAGAAAAGTTTGAAATTTGGTTTCTTGCGGCCTATCTAAATGGGTGCGGGAAAGTCAGTTTGGAGCCATAGAGATGGGCATAGTTGGGTTGGAAAGGTCTTACTTGAATTTCTCAGAAGGCAAAAATGTACTTATTTATGTTTTATACACTCTGCATCTATTTAAAATGGATTAAAACTCAGACTGTTACGGTAATGGCAAGACACCATCGGTTTTGAAAATGTGTGAAAAACACCAACTTGTCCTTCTCGAAACATTTACTTTTCATGAACTTACACTCTTCTGGTCTTTCTCCTTGTATCAATTGCCTGTTGCTGCGTAACAGATCACCCCAAACATGACATCTTAAAACAGCAAACCTTACCTTCCTGTTTCTGTGGGTCAGCAGTGTGAGTGTGGCTTAACTGGGTAGTTCTTGCTCAGGAGGACTCAGCTGGTACCACAGTCACGTGAAAGCTGGACCGATAGCAGGGGATCCACTTCCAGGTTGGTTCACCCATGTGACTGTTGGCAGGATGCCTCCATTCCTCCCCATGTGAGCATCTCTAGCACTGCTTGAATGTCCTCAGGACGTGGCACGTGGTTTCCCCCAGAGCAGGGGTCCCAAGGGGTGAGGTGGAAACTGTGTTGTCCTTCATGACTTGGCCTCAAATGTCACATTGTCACTCCACAATATATTTGTTTCACAGGTCAATTCTATTCATTGTGGGAGGGAAATACACAAGGGTGTGAATATCAGAAGGGGGCACTGATAGGGGCCATCCCAGAGGCTGGGGTCTTGGCTCCAGCTGAGTCACCCCTTCCGTTCCCATGAACGGTAGCCTGCAATTCGCAGCTATGTAGCTTTCTCTGCCTACCTCCTGTCAGGAGGGTTTTAGGGATCCAAAGGCAGCTTTACATTTCGCCCTGTATCTCTTTCAGTTCAAGCTGGCAGTGTTACTGTGAATGTTTTGAACACTTCATTGTCTCCTGAGTCTTATTGCAGCAAAAGCCACACCCACAATCTTTTTGAGAAAAGTCCTCTACCTTGAGCTTCTGCTCAGATGGCTGAGGGACAATGCCCTTAAGGTTCTTAGAAGCCTTATTGTCTGAACAGCTCTCTGAGATACCACATCTGGCCTTTCTGATTTTATAGCCACAACCTTAGTCATGCACTATCATTCCCACAATGTCATGTTTATACCCAGGTTAGCCCCATTCAGTGTGGGCAGAGACTGCACAAGGACATGACTCCTGGAGGTGGCGTCACTGCAGGCCAGTGTGGACCTGGCTACCACACTCCTGCTTCCATGTCTCATCAGTTTTCTTACTGTCTCCTCCACTCCAGTGCGAACAGGTGGACTTTCTCAGCGTTCAGTCCTAGGCCCTTTTCTAATACCATATTTTCTCCCTAAGTGATCTCAGCTCATGGCTTCAATTCCTATCTCTAATCTGAATATAAACTGCTGCATTTATGGTTCCAGACCATTCTTCTGGGCTCCAGGCTCATATTAACTTCCTCTACATCTCTACATGGATATCTCATGCACACCTTTCAGTTAACATATCCAAATGGAGTTCATAATCCTCCCTCTACAAAAAAAAATTCCTACAGTGTTTCTTTCTTTAGTAAATGTCTCCACTGTCCACTGAAATTCTCATGTGAGAAATCTAGGATCATCTTCCCCTCCTTAACTTGGTACTGCTAACCTCTGTTTAAGCCCATTGATTTTGACCTAGAAATCATGCCTTAAAGCTGCCTGATGGACAGGTACTACCTCTCTCCCCCAGACTCCAACAATAGCCTGTTTGTTCTTATACCTGCTGTCACTCCTGCCTCCCTTCAATCCACTCTCCACATCAGAGTATAAAAATGCAATTCTTATGTCACTTCCCTGCTCAAAACTCTCCTTCGCTTTAGGTTAAGAATCCTCCATCTGACCCAAGAGCCTTGTCTGATCTGGCTGCTTGCCTACCTCTCCATACCCGTCTCACGTTATTCTGCCTTCTCTACCCCAGCTACGCCGGCTCCTTGCAGGTTCCCAGGCTCCGAGCGTCTCAACGCTCTTCCCTCCCGCTTTTGGCCTGTGTAATGTTTATTTTGCGTCTCAGCTTAAGTCTCTTCCCCCAGAGGCCTTCCACGATCCCAGCAATTTAGGATTGGTCCTCCCGCTACAAGCTGTCATAGCACTCTGCCTTCTTTTTTATAGCATTCATCACAACTGTAATAACATGCACAATTATTTGTTAATGCCTATAAGCTCCATGAGGGCAGGAACTCTGTCTTGCTTCCCACTATACTAGTAATGCCTAGCACAAAGCAGGAGTTGGATGAGCATTTGTGGAACGAATGCTATTTTTCCTTCTGAGGGTGAACACCCCTTTCTGACACGTAGATAATTTACTGTCACTAATCTTTTGAAGACTGGGAAAAATAGCCAAACTACAGGAGAATTACGTGTTAACTAAGTCAACACTAGGTGAGGTCTAGTAAGTGAGGTCATTGTGCATGTGATAGAGTGGAAGTATTTAAATGCTTTAAGATGTTCAGGGAAGGGGGAGGGATGTGGCAGAGTGGACAGTGATTTGTCCTTTCTGCACATCTCAGCTGAAAACTGACCACTCTGAGGACTTAGTTTTCTGAAAGGGAGCTCCCCTCCCCTTCCCTTCTGAGGTCAGGAGACGCTACAGCTAAGAAATTCCATTAGTTCTAGGGTTCCCAGCTGCCCCTAACTTCTTTTGGCCTTGGGTTGAATCCCTCAGACTTACATAAAGCAATAAAATTTCGCTCACACTTGTGCACACGGGGACACTCCAGAAGCCCGGGCATAAGCCACCCAGCACAGCCGCCTTGTCCACTGCGTCCGAGGAGTATCTTATCCACAAGCCTGAAGGAGGATCACAATGGGGGAAGGACGTGTGAGCAGCCCTGCGTTGGAACCAAAAGGTAATGCCCAAACTGTCCACAGCTGCAAAGAGGAAGAAGGGTTTGGAAGGCTGCTGGGAATACTTGTTATATTTCCTTAGTGATGTTTCTGGTCATAGGGGAAAACTGTGCCATGTTTCGAGCAGTAGCAGTTACTGGAGGGCCAGATAACTAATTCTGGCACCAAATTACCTATGCTATGGTATTTCTCAAGCTTGTGGAATAGGCCTAAGGATTCTTTTCGAGAAAAGGTTTTATTTTCCTACATCACCTAACGTGGTAATGCTAAGGCGGCCAGTATTGCTTTCTCGTGACTGTTGGGCCATCTTCTACCTGACATTCCTTCCCCAATCTCCGGTTCATAGCCTCACAGGGTAGAGGAAGCATAAAGAATTGTGTTCCCCAGCCCTGACCCAGGTTGCCCCATGGGGCTAATGGTACGCCTGTGGCCGGCCTAGGCAGCCTTACTGAAATTCTCGCTGTTTGCTAGCGTCTCTTGCTTTGGAGAATGACACCTCACACTCCTTTTTGATGAGGAACTCCCATTCCCAGCCCTTTCCGGGGGCTGACCTCCACGTGCAGGCCTGGCCAACCAGAAGACTCCTAGCCTCTGACCGCAGTCATTGGGTCGAGATGGGCCAGTCAGCGTCCTCCCTTCAACTGCTCTCCCACAGCTGTTTGGAGAAGCGCTTTACTGCTAGGATTGCTTCTTTGGGAAGTCGCGCGTTCAGTGCTGGCATGGGTTCTCCTACCCTGAAGGAGAAACCCGCGCTCTGACAGTGTTTTCTGGGCTCCTGGATCCAGCTGTGTGTTAAGTAGAGCCAAGAGGTGGACAGGGAGAAGGTCCTTGAAGACAGCACTGGGGCTCCGTGACCCCGCCTGCCCGATGCTGATCGTCCTGTCACGTGAGTCTCCGTACAACTTTCTTTTCTGCTTAAGGTCTTTTGAGTTGGATTTTTCTCCAGGAATTGACCGTGTCCTGGGGTATAGTGTCCACAGTCCTCTCCTGGGCACAGATGAGCCTGCCCCGTGGTTTGCAAAGACATTCACTCTCCACTCACCTCTGTGCCCTCTTCTTTACAAAAGGGACCTTCTATTGGCCACTGGGTAACGGAACATTTTCTGGAGTTTTTCTTGCAGAAATCAGATTAATTTCCTTTTCTAGAATCATGTTCATTTGAATGATGTTTATTCAAATCATGTGTGTTTGGGCTCAACATGTGTTTAAGCAGTCAGTTCAAACTCTCTTGTTCTACAGAAAATTGTTTGATGAAGTGATTGGTTGTTCCTCAGAACATAGATGCCCCATGAAGGCAAGAACCATCTGTTTTTCCTACTTGTATTATATATATCCAGAGAACACAGAACAGTTCCTTTATCTGCGCAGATACTTGTTGACCAAGTGAAAGCCCTTATCAACCAGGCGGTTGATCTCTTCTCCGGGATTACAGCTGATTTCCCAGTTATCCCTCCTTTAAAGCTGCGACTCCCAGCCCCATCTAATAATAACACTTAAGGCCCAAATTAAAAATACAGACTCCAGAGGAGTGATGTCACATAAGATGGCAGAATATAAAGCCCTGGAATTGGTCCTTGCACTGTAACAACCAGAAAATTAGACAGGGGAACCATCAGAACCAACGACTTCACAACTCTTTATGTTATGTAGATTTTACCACAAAAAAATATACATTTATACATACAGAGTCCAAGCTCTTCCCCTGGCGGTTCTGATTCAGAAGGGTTGTGTTGATCCGGCATCTGCACTCAGGTGTTTCTTAGCTTTCAACAAGGAGGTGGAAAGTGCAGCCGGATGCTATACACCGGCTCCCCTGCAAGATGCTGAGAGAGAGGCTCCTGGCGTCTGCGTTGCTCTTCTCTTTGCAGCTTTGCTGCGGCGGGTGCTCAGTGCCTCTTTACTGATGAGTGGAGGGGGATAGGACTTGCAGAAGGACCTTGGATTCAGTGACCTCCCACCTCCTCTACGCAGGGCCCAGTTCTTTGTTAACTGACAAGAACTGCCACATCCCACTGCTGACTTTTCCAGCCAACCTGGAGCCCCCTTCCTTGGCCAGAGGGGTTCTTTTATGATCCTTCTGGTGGGGCCTGGTTACCTGATCTTTCAGTAAAAAATAACCTTTAGCTATTAAAAATTGAAGCAGAAATGGAGTCAACCCATCCACGGTGTGTCTGAGATGTGCAAATTCATACAATGTTACCCCTCTTATCCTTCTGTACTTTAGAACCTGGGCACACCAGGAAAAATTCTATTTTCATTGAACTCAATTATGACTGAGGCCAAGTCTAGTTCATTGCAAAGAAATCCTGTGTAGCACAGTGACTTGAGCAAGTTTCTCTCAGCTAACCAGGGATTTATCTGCAGTAATTTGCAATATTTATTTTTAACAGAGCTGGTTAAAGCATGCAAGTAATTCAAAAATTCGTCATCACTAATATGTAGGATTTTAATCCTGGAAAAAATTCTGGATATCTTTTTTTTTTCAGCCTTCTAGTGGAGCCTTATCACAGATCTAAAAGAATACTTTCTTACCAAGATATAGTTTTTAAATTTTGTTATGATAATGAGTCTTCTTGTGCCGTAACAGTTGCTAGGAGTTAGTGTCATGAATAGCTAACAGTGGGTCTGAAATGTTGCCCAGCTTTTAAGAGAAATTATTTGCCATGTTGCTGGGGCAATTACAACACCCCTGCTGATTTATAGTCATGTGCCTTATGTAGGGGATTTTGCTTCTGGGTATGTTCAACACAAGGCTAATGATGGATATTAACCTGTCACCCTAGTTAACTAAACTACTCAAAGATAAACATTCTTAATAGTTAATTGCTACTGTTTGTTGCTTATTTACTCTGTGTGAGGCTCTCTATATTTCTTAGGCTCATTTGGTTTTCTCAATGACTTTAGGAAGCAAGTCCATTTATTATCTCCAGTTTACATGGGAGGAAACAAGGTTAGGGAGGTGAAATACCTTGCCCAAGGTCACACAAAGTCATCCAGCTGGAAAGTGGCAGAACTTAACTTTGAGAGCCAGATCCACTTGAATCTAAGCCCAAACTCTTGACTGTCATGTTTGAGGTGGCTTTATCATTTTAGCATGGCACTATTCAAAGTCAAACATCACTCAAACTGCATTTGCAATTAAAATAAACTATTTTACTTGTTAGCAAAAAAAATTCATGACTGTAAATAGCAACTTCTGCTACACAAATGTATAAAAAGTTATAGCGGCAAACCAACCTTCATTTTACCATGTGGTTATGTGTGCAGTGGAGCTGGGGTGTGGGGAAGTGGTTGGAGGAGGGTGTTAATCTACTGGAATCCCATTTATTTTGTGAGGAGCATGGCAGTTAGAACCCTGTTTAGTAGCCCAAAGGACATCCTCTAAGAATACTTGTTTTTGCACCTAGTCACATACTGACATCGGTCATATTGCCTCTATCCTATTCTCTCTCCATCAGCATCTTGAGAGCAGAGCCCAAGTGTATTCGCTGCAGATTGATAATTGCCTCCCCTGCAGTCTCTTACGCCTTCCGGGCCCAGAGCATAGACCTAATAAAAATCTGCCAAAGTAATGTAAATGCAAAGTCCAGCTTTAGATGTTTAAATTCTCCCACAGACAGGTGAACTTGTTTCAAAGCACTTCAGAGTGGGAGTTTCTCTAAGCACCTTAAGCTTTTGGCCCAAGTGGAAAAGAAATCCTTGGCAGCGGGTAAGCACAGCCCCTCTATGCTCAGGGAGCTCGTGCACTTGCTCGCACTTCCTTCAGCCTGTCCCGGATCCGTCTCTTACTTGCAACGTGACTTTGAACACATAATGCCCCTTGTCTGTAAAGCAGAGATAAACCTGATAAAACATTCCTTGCTTATCTCCTGGGGGAGCTTGTATGGATTAAATGGCACAGAGGCCTTTTGTAACCCGTAAAGCACTATGCACACGGATCCTTAATGAACGGTGATTCCACTGGGAAAGGCAGAATGGTTGGAGGGGAATCTGGGGGTACACAGGAATAGATGCAAGACATAGTAGTTGAGTTTGAGACAGTCAAGTGGAATGTTCAGGAATTAGCAACATAGGACTGGAGTTTGAGAGGAACTGGATGTCTAGATACTGATGGTAGTAATGAAAATGTTTAATTGATTTACTGCTGCAAAACAGATGCTAGTTTGTTCTAGGTCCTTAAGTTTGGCCTTTTAAATGAATTCAAATTTTACAGAACAAGTCATTTTACTAAAAGGGGTGCAGCAGAGAAAGATGAAGCTTTTCTTGCCTCCTTTGGGGGCTTAAAAAAGAACAATCTTGAAATCAGAAGGCCGCAGGTTCCCCACCCCACACCATGGTAGAGAAAAAATGGTAATCTATGTCTCTCTGCTCCAAACTGGATATATATGAACACCCACTGTGATGTGTCTTGGTTTTAAATCGGGTGGGGCTGAAAAACCAACCCCGAATGACACATTAGTCAAGCTCTTATTTGTTTCCTTTTTTGGTTTTTTTGTTGTTTTTTTTTTTTGAGACAGGGTCTCACTCTGTCACCCAGGCTGGAGAGCAGTGGCTGAATCATAGCTCACGTAGCCTCAAACTCCTGGGCTCTAGCAATTCTCCTGCCTCAGCCTTCTAAGTAGCTGTGACTTATTTCTATACATTCAGAGTACTTTTTAAAAAATTACTTGCCATAGATTTAAAAATAACTATACAAATATTGTGTGCATATACTTTCCTTTTAAAAATTTAAAACACTGTAGTGGTCATGAGTCTTTCTCCGTACTATCATGTCCCCCCCACCATGTTCCTTCTGCTACTTGTGTTTCTTACTCACTAGTACATCATGGTGATCTACCAATATTAGTACATATTCCTTATCTTCTGACATAGGAGGCATGCAGGTATATAAATATGATGACCATATGTCCCAGTTCGCCAAAGACAGTTCCAGTTTTATGCCTACAGTCTCATCTTAATTTTTAATGCCCTTTTTCATTCTTAGATATGTCCCATTTGATATAGTTGTACAGCCACCCTATATGTAAGATATTATAATTGTATGAAGAATTAAGCATTTTTTAAATAATACATGTATTAGATGTTATTATGAACTGGTTTTGAGGAAAAATCTCATTTTGGACTAGTATAGTAGAATACGGTAGGAAATCCTAAATTCTGGGCTTGCAGCAATATCCTCCTATTGACACTGAGATGTCAGTATAAAATTACCTAGCTAAATAAAAGCTTCTGTATGTTTGTCAGTGATTCTTTTATGTAGCCAGCAACAAAACAGAATTACTGGTAGAGGAGTAGGTGATCTGACATGTAGTAGTGTACAAGCAAACACTGGTGCTGTAGTTCGTTGAACACTGGTAACTAGGAAAAGCACAAAGTAAAATACATATGAAAGATTTCGTCTACATGAAGTATGTGCAAAATAAAGCTAATTATCAGTAGGAAACTATGATAAATTTAAATAAATTCCTCCGCAAGTAGCCATTGTGCATGTAGAATAAATATTTCAGTAGATATTGGTACAAATTATGCAGCATAATGATACACTTGAAAGAATTCCAATATCAACCTTGTGAATGCAGTAAAATTAACTATTTCACAGAATACTCTAGTATTCAACAAGCAACAACGAAAGCATTTCAATTCAAATGCAACTTGATATTCCAGTAAACATAGCAACATAAGTCCAAGAGTATTTGTAAAATGCATCATAAATGTTTTACTATTCATATTCTCAAAACCTAAAACGCCATCTGCACTGCCTGAGTGTAGGTTATTCTTATAATTGGTCATCACTGTGTTAATAGTAGAGTCAATAATAACCTCAAACAATGCATTGTCCTTCACAAGATTGTGATTATTACTCTAGTAATTCCACTGCCTCAAAATTAGGAAACACATAACACAGCCCTGCCTGGGCCAGCCCTGTCGGGAACAGAGGTTAGGAACAGGTGGCTCCCATCTCCACCCCAGGCTTCCCAAGAAACCTGTCATTCCCCAGCTGTGGGAAGAGCTCTTATTCTATGTGCGACATTAGAACTTTCCTGAGTTGGGCTGTCCACCTGCCTCTGGTTGCACAGTGTTTACCTCTCCTACCTCCCAGCCAGTCTCCCAAAGGTCATAGGCATGACTTATCACCAAAGGTGACATCTGTGACGCTGGTAGATCTAAATCCTGGGATGCCTTTCCACTCCCTGCCCTGGGTATACATGCAGGGCAGCAGCCTGGCTCCCAGGAAGGAGGCTGAGCATGTGAGCTTGGTGGCCCCCAGCCTAGATCTTGCCTTTGTAATATGAGAACTGCGGATGTTTGCTACTTTCGGATACAATGATGGCATGGAAGGTGTCTTATGTGTGACCATCAAATAAGGTAATTATACCTAATTCTTTTTAACAGCTGCATAGTATTCCATAATGTCAGTACACCACAGTTGATTTAGCCATTTCCTTATTGGTGTATATTCAGTTTGTTTCTAGTTTGCAACTTTATCAAACAGCACAGCCATGAATGCTCTTATACACATCTGCTTTCGTATGCATGTAAATGAATCTCTGTGATAGATACCCAGAAGTGGGATTGGAATTTTAATAGGTATTTCTGTGTCAGACGTGTATTCAGATGCTCATTTAAAAAATTACCTAACAGGAGCTTAAAGAAACGGGTTTGTTGTTTTCATGTAACAAGAGGTCCAGAATTGGCAGGGCTGGGATGATGCAGCTCAGTGGTAACATCAGGGATGGCCCCCAGCTTTCTTCTCCATTAGATCTTCATTTTAATGATGCTTTCTTCAGGGTCCTGAGAAGGTGGCTGCACCCTCAGGCATTATTACAGGCAAGAAGGAAACGGAAGATAAACAAGGCCAAAGAGAAATGCCAGTTGGGTGGGTTCCTTTTTAGAAGCCTTCCTGAAAGCCCACTCAGAGATTTCTTCTCATATCCGTTGGCCGGAACTGAGACTCATGGCAACCCCAGCACTGGAAAGAGGGAGGTGGGATTGTGCATGGGGCTTGACTTGGCCACACTTTCATTTGCCTTCCAAAGTGGCTATAAAAACTTACCCCCCCTGCCACCAGAGTTCCTACTTCTCCCACCCCATTCCCAGAACTGTCTTGCATTTAAATTTTTGTCAATCCAATGAGTAAAAAGAACATGGTATTTCATTTTCTTTTTGAAATTTATACTCTTTAGTTACTACTCAAGATAGCATCCTGCTAGATATTTGTCAGACCCTTGAGTTTTCTTTTATGTAAAATACACGATCGTATTTCTTCCCCACTTTTCTATTGGGTTGTTTATCTTTGGGTTTGTAGGATATATTTTGGGTGATTTTTTTAAGAATATTATGGGAGTACAAATGTTTTGGTTACATAAATTGCTTTTGTACAGTTTAAATCAAAGTTATAAATGTGTCTATCACCCAGATAATATGCATTGTACCCACTAGGTGTGAATTTATCCATCTCCTCCTCCCCATCCCAGGTGCTTGATTTCTGTTGAGTTTTACTTCATTCTGTGCACGTGTGTGTTAATCAATTAGTTCCAATATAATAGCGAGTACATGTGGTGTTTGTTTTTCCATTCTTGGGATACTTCACTTTAGAAGAATGGTTACCAGTTCCATTCAGGTTGTTACAAAAGGTTCACTGTTTTCTTATGGTTGAGGAAGTACTCCATGGTATACATATACCACATTTTATTAATCCACTCATATATTGATGGGTACTTGGGTTGATTCCACATCTTTGCAATTGTGAATTGTGCTACGATAAACATTCAGGTACATGTTTTTTCCTTTGGGTAAATACCCAAATGGTGAGATTGCTGGATCAAATGGTAGGTCTGCTTTTAGTTCTTTGAGGTATTTCCATACTACTTTCCATAAAGGTGGTTCTGTTTAAGAAGATTGAATACGGGGGCCTAATCCCTTCTGGCTTGTAAGGTTTCTGCTGAGAATTCTGCTGCTGTTCTGATGGGTTTTCCCTTGTAGGTCAGTTGTTCCTTATGTTTAGCTGCTTGTAGAATTTTCTCTTTCATTTTTACTTTGGCCAGGTTGATTACTGTGTCTTGGAGATGGCCTATTTGCTATGAATCTTCCTGGAGTTCAATGACCATCTTGTATCTGGATGTCTGGATATCTGGCGATACTAGGGAAGTTTTCCTCCATAATTCCTTCAAATAGATTTTCCATGCTTTTAGCGCTTTCTTCCTCTCCCTAGGGATACCTATAATTCATGTTTGTTTGCTTCATATAGTCCCATATCTAAGTGACTGCTCTGCCTTTTTTGTTCTCTGCCTCTTTAAATGACTGGGTTAGCTTGAGAGCCTTGTCTTCAAGCTCTGAGATTCATTCTTCTCCTTGGTTTAATCTGTTGCTGAAACTTCCTGCTATGTTTTGAAGATCCCTGAATGACTCTTTCATTTCTTTAAGTTCTATTATATCTTTCCTAATTTTGTCTAGTTCTTTGGTGATTTTTTTCACTAATATCTTAAAATATTTTGGAGGCTGCTTTTTGTGTTGTTCAACTTTCTTTTCAATTCCATTCATCTTATTTGCCATCCATATTCTGAATTCCATTTCTGTCATGTCGACAATTTCCTTGTGGTTGGAGTTCACTGCTGTAGCTCCATTGTGATCCCTTGGGGGTGTTAATCTGCTTTGATTTTTTATGTTGCCAGGGTTCTTTTGCTGATTTCTTCTCATCTGAGACCTCTGTTCTCAACTTAGGGCTAACGGGTTTGTAGGCCTGTTCCTTGCTGGAAACTCTCTTGCTTGATTAGAGTAAGGGGAGGTCACTAGATGGCACTCTTTTCTTTCCCCCTACTCTGGAATGTTGACACGGCAGAGGATGGGTGTGTGCACTAGAAGCCTTTAATGCAGCTGTACTGACTTGTTCTGTTCACCTGTGATTGCCTCTGCTCAAACCTGTACTGAATGATGTTTGGGCTGGGTGTTGGGGTTCACCAGATAGTTGTAGGTATTTGAGTTGGGAGCTGGGCGAGACCCTCTTCACTGAGGCTGGTCTTATGGGGATTGCTCTACCCAGGGTTTCCCCACAGAGGTAACAGCAGCAGCTGGATGCAGTTATCGTGGGTTCCCTGGCTGTGTGCATTTGCTCAAACCAGGTTGCGGTGTGGTGGCTTGATGCCTGGCTGGCTTTGGGCTTTGGAGCAGTTCTTCTGGCCTGCTGCAGTGGTGGAGGCTCTGGGTGGGGTCTTGGGGTCCAGGTGCAGTGCTGGAGACTTGGGGATGGTGTCTTGGGCTTGGCAGGGGTTCTGGAGGCACAGAGGTGGAGCCTTGGGTCCTGGCATGAGAGCCTGAGAGCCAGGACTGGGGAGAAGCCAGAAGCAGAGCTTCTGAGCAGGGCCGTGTGGATGACAGGGCTAATCCTATCTGGAGGGGTAGGGTCAGGGCAAAGCAGACAGGAGGCAGTTGGGCCTTAGGGGCAGAGTTGGGGCCAAGAAAGCGGCAGACTTCCACAGGCTCAGGGGCCCTGCAGATGCCAAGTCAGTGGCCCATGGGCCACGGAGTTCTCCACTCCCTGCAAGGACTTGCCCACGCGGTCACCCAAGGCCTCTCGGGTCAGAGCCTATTGTGCCCCGTCAATTCCTATGCTCAGCTCCCCTCACACTCTAGGGGAGAAGCCTTGGCTTCAGTTCACCAGGTATGGCTCAGGGAAGCGACAAGTCGGTCCACTGCCTCCCCAGCCTGGTGCAGAGCTGGCACAGTGCACCCTAGAGCTCAGGATGGCTTCAGTTGCTGCCTGGTCCCCACTGTGCCTGTTGTCTGGTGCAATGGCTCTGCACAGACTCCAGGCAGGTCCCCCAGTCCGACCAAGCAGAGGTCTGTGGGGGTGGTGTGAGCTGTCTCGCAGTTCAGTTCACACGGCGCCAGCAGAACGACAGCGGTGCCCAAGTGCTCTATTTTCCTATTCCCCGCACATTCTCTGATTTTGTTATATGTATCACCTGTCACCCTTTTTGTCCCCCTCTCTGAGTGTCCTGCATGGCTTCTCTGTGATTGCACCATGTTGCTTCAGAGAAGAACAATCCGTACCTTTCACTTCTGTCCTTGGGAGCGGTGAGCTGGTGCTTCTGCTCCGCATACTTTTTCTTTCCCCCTCTGGGTGATATCTTGTATCACATAAGTCTTGGATAGTTTCTCAAATAGTTGCTTTTTAACTTCCAGTTGTGTTTAATTACATAGTATTCTTAATTTTGATGCTAAATTAATCCATTTGGGGGAGATTTTTATATTTGTTTGTGAAGGTCTTTCCCATTCTGAAAAAAGGTATTGAATGCGTTCTCTTAATAGTTTTATTGGTTCTCCTGTTAATTAATGCGCTAAATAGAATTGATATGTGTTCATCTTATATCTTTATGAGAGTTACGGTTGTATCCCTTTTAAAAAATGATCATTAAGCAGTTATTTCCTCTTTGCTTTATACTACTCCTTGGTCATCTTCTAATGTAGAGGTTTGTCATAGGCTGTTCTTAAGTCTTTGGACCAGTCATTGGTGGCTGAGGATCAGAGGATCAGATCACAGAGCATGGCTTCCTGTGTACCAGGACTGTTGGCAAGAAAATATAGTGACTAGCCTATCACTTACCTCAGAAATACAGGTGCTTATGATAACCTCATAGTTCTTTCTAGCACTAAACATTCTTCCAATTCTTCCAAATTGAAGAGCAGTCATGTATTAATTTTATTCACCTGGATTTTTACATACAGTGAGTTTTTGCTGAAGGTAAAATAGACCTGTAACCTATAGAAATGTGTGATAAATAAGATGGAAAACACATTTTTAAAAACAAATTGTAACTGTACCTATCTCATGGCTGAATTATTATTTTTGTTTGGGAGCATAAAAAGTAAATGGTAGTGTTAAAAAAAGTTCTGGGCAGATTGCTGTATTCATTCAGACCAAATTTTTATTTTCTAAAAATGTGATACAGCTATTTGTTTAATTTTCACATTAACAATAGCCAATATCCATGTGGCTCATTCACATAATTCTCTATGTATACACAAGCACATACTATTTATATAAAAAAATAAATTAAGCTTTAATAATGAAACACAAGTTTACAAATGCAGCTTTTCAAAGCCTGATGAAAAATAGGAAATGTGGAAATTTCTGGGAGAGGCAGGATCACTGTGGAATCTGGCTCTTCGAAAACAAAATATTTTGAAAATTAAAAACCTGGGATAAATCATTGAATGTTTTACAAATGCCAATTTTGTAATTCTGCATATTTGCAAATCTAATTAGTAACTTTTTGTTAGAAATGTGGCTTTTAGGGTTGTCTCCAAAAAGTTAAAGGTCACACAAGTTGAAGTTTAAGTTATATTCCTTTTAAAGTCAAAAGGATTGATGCCCCTTATAGCCATTCTTCTCGCTTCCAAATACAATTCATCATTTAGTGGCCCTAGATCAGCAATCTTAAAATTTTATGCTGAGATACCACCTAAGTGAATTTTGAAACTCTCTGTATCCCTTGCACATTTCTAAATTGACATCTAAAATTTTTCATGATAGATAGTTGCAAAGGATATAAGAGCAGGCATATTGTAGATATTGCATTTTTAAATAAAACTGTTACATTCCTTTTTAAATTTAGCCAAGAGCCTCTAAATATAGTTATTTAATAGACACTAGCACCCTTTCAAAAATTACATGAACGAGGCAATTTTTTAAATGAGCAATCTTAACTGGAACAAGGCAATTTTTAATAATAGGAAAAGCCCCATTTTTTTCTTTTACTCCTTCAATTTGTATTTTCGTACCACTTCCCCCACCCCTCAAAAATTTTAGCCTAATTATTTTGGGCTTTCATATCATTTAATATTATCTCTAACAAAATCATATATCCTATTATCATAAGGCCCTAAGCCTTTAAAAAATCTCTTCTGGATTGAGAATGATTAATAAACACATAGTACAAATTTTAACAAATAAATTACAAAACACAGTAAAACTTCATTGGAAATGTATCATGTCATGATGTGAAGAGGGCTTTCCCCCAATTATTTCATCTGTTTATAGATAAATATTATCATTTTCAGAATGAGCCAAGGTACAGCATCAATTCTATCCTCCCCTGACAATGTTTTGTGTGGCAGTGTTGGTCCTTGTTCACGTAGACAAGTCGATGGGAGCAGAAGTAGTTTTGTGACAGCAGTGTCACTGAATTTTGCAACTCCTTCGTAGTTGCGTGCCGAAAGACTCAAAAATACACTGGGCGTTCCTTCCATTTTGTTGAAAGCAAAGAATTGGGAACCACCAGGTTTGCAAAAGGATTTATATGCTGTTGTTAAGTTTTTCACTTTCCAAACATCTATATCTTGAATTTTATACCTTGGGTCATACTCTACAGTAAGATTGGAGATGGGGAAAGCTGGGTGTTCTTTTGTAAGGTGAGAAAAGAGCATTTTCTCAGGCAGATGAGTCTTAGGAAAGAGTACAACAGGAAGGTGAGGATCTGAAAATTGATCCCCCAAAAGTATGTGGGCCTGCATATTCCTGGGCAGTAAGCTCCAGCAGACGCCCAAAGGTGAGGCTGGCTCAGGTTAAAGACCACTGGCCTTGGTGGCTTAAGTTTGGATTTTAAGTAGGTCACAAAAAAGGTAAATTATTAGATTATGTTGCCTGGCTGCCTTAATAGGGCAGCAGGTCCTCACACGTGTTCCACCGTACACAGGCCCGGTGAGACACTTCTGGCAAAAGGATTCTGAGATGGAATTTGGAAAACATGATCTTCTATACCCCTTTTAACTCTTGTACATTCAAGTTTCCCAAATGCAAAAAGCCTAACCAGCCTTCCCCTTTTACTTTTCCAATATTCTAAATGACATGCTTAGGGAAATGGTGAAGAAAAACAACGTGTGATACATACACAGGCATGGTTTTGATCTACCAGTGCTGCGGCCATCTTTCAGAGTGTCCCTGTTACTATTCCGCGTGACCCGAATTGCCTGTGCTTTCAGAGTCATGTAATAAACACATCTCAGCCAGGCTACGTGGCATCAAATAGACTCTGGGGAGAGCCACGGTATCATCTGGGCCTTTCCTGAGAGAATCGATTTAGCCCCTCACACCACCGATAACCAGATTATTAAGGTCAGGATGAAAGAACCCAAGCAGGTGCTCTCTAATGGTGGATTCAAGTTGTTGTAGCACCAGGAGGAGGAGAGAGTTTTAGGTAGAAGGTTCTTCCCAGCACCATTTATGTTATAATCCCCTGCCTGCTGTCTGGCTGCCTACGGATTTCACACAGAGGCAACTGCGGAGAGGCTTAGCTTCTGCCTCCTATTCAGCCCTTTCTCAATTTCTTTGCTACAGTAGCAAATCCACCGTAAGCAGAAGGGGGATGCAGGCCTTAGCACTGGGGCTTTAAAATGGAGTGAAGTGGGGAAGTAAAAAGAGGTAATAACAGCAGCACTGGAGCTCCACTGTGTAGAGGTAATGGTAGAGCCGAAAGGGACTAGGGGGAATTGCCATGTGCAATAATTAGGCTCCGGTGGCTGCCAGGCCAACAGTGAATGGGGGCACTGGCTACAGAGGGGGCATTGCTTAATGCCCTTTTCATCCAAACTTTCTTGAAAGTTGCTTTGAACATTTGTTACTATTGTTACTAAGAGGAATATTCTTTCCTCCGTTGCTGACTGCCAAGTAAAATAGCAACTCCCAGTTGGAAGAATAACTAAAGTGAGGTCACCAGATAACAGCCCCACCTCAGCCAGACTGCTGTTACCTGGACTCCTGGCTTCAGGGAAAGTGAGTGCCTTTAAGAGCTCATGGCTGGAGATGGTTCATGAGACCAGTAACCACAGCTTTCCCCCCAAACCTTGGCACAGTGCTTGGCGTGTGGCGATGCTCAATAAGTTTTTGTGGAATGAAGAGATAGGGTCTTTTGCTCAGAGCCTGGCTGGTTTTACCATGTTCTTCAGCAAAACGTGTGCTCAGCCCAGCATCTTGGATAACTAGGGGAGAGCCAAATGGTTCCAGGGTGCAGTTCCATCCACGTAAAGCACCAGTCTAGTGCTGATTTGTTCCTCCCGCCACTGTTATTGCTTGCCACACTTATACCTGTTTTCCCTTAAGTCAGCTCTAAATTCTTTGAGTGTGAAGTTGTGTCTCTACTGACCACCCCTATCCCCAGCACTACCCTCCCCTTTTAAAAGCCATATTAAATCATTGAACTCGTAGCTCAAGACGCAGCGGTGTAAAATTTTAGCCAACTAAGTGTATTATCACCAACTAGGTGGGTTTGTCTCTTTGTGGATGGCTGCATTTGAGATTTTCTGGAACATCCTATTGCTTAAGCCATTAAAGCTTAGCTCACTGCTCCAGAAAATTGGGTAACCCAGAGAAATTTCCCCATAAATGCAACTCACATCTGCTTTGTCAAACCAGCAACTGGCCTCTTGTCTGTGGGGAGCTGTGGACCAAGGGCCATGCCAGAGGCCTCCCAGCCAGCTCAGTGGGGCTACGGGGCAATGAGTGAGGCTGGAGCTTCCTGGCAGTGGGCAAAGCAGGGCAGGGAAGCTGGCTGAGGCTACAGCAGGGGTCTGGTCTCTCTGGCATGCTTTTTAAAATAAAGAGGGCCCAGGATTTCCACCGCCACCCCTAGTAACTCCAGTCACAAAGCAAGCCTCTACCATTAATTAGAGAAATTGTCTCAGTGAACAGCCTCCATCACCCAACCACTTCTTGTGGACTTCAATAGGTCCATGCAGGTGGTCTGTCTAGCCAGCGAGCTGGCCGGTGGTAGTTAAAGTACACTGAGTTGAGCTCACTGACTGGGGACAAGACTCCTCTTTGGGCCCTTGCGGAATCCGATGGCCTCCTTGTGGAATCATTTGCCTTTTATTTAAAATCCTTTTCAGAATATAATGAATTAGTTCCTTACATTTCCAGCTCATCTTCCGGGGAAGTCAATTACCTGGGCCATTAGAAGCCAAATCTTCTTGGCCAGAAAAGAAATCCTGCTCACTGTATAGGTCGTGCACACAGGCTTAACTGACCGAGATTTTCATTGCCTTTATTCAATGAGGTTTGGAACATGAGAAGCCAAAAATGAGGAGCACGTTTTGGGGAATCCTCTATAGAGAATATAAGTTAAGAAAGTTGTCCAAGATTTAAAAAAAAAAAAAAAAAAACCTAGCAGGAAATCACCCCAACTCATGCCAGTTGGGTCTTCTTCAGAAACGTCATGTTGATGGCAGGCTCAAGGAGAGGATGACGTCACAGATTAGCGTCTTCCCAGGGTGCGAAAAGAGCACATTCTCCTACATGCAAACGCACATGCGCACATGCACACCACCCTCACACGCATACCCTGGCTTCTATGAGTAAAACCTGCTGTTGCTGACTCTCTTCTCTTTTAACCTGAAATAAAACACATGTCACCATCACCAGTGGAGCATGAGACACGGGCTATGTCCCGAACACTGTAACATTTCTCTATCCACACGTTTGCGGGTCACCAACCGCTAGATGGTGCAAAGCTGAAAGTCAGAGAAGTGGGCTCCTGCTAAGACGTGGAGACTCAGGTTCAATCTTCTCACTGGTAATAACTACTCTGTAGCAGCGGTCTCCAGCCTTTTTGGCACCATGGACTGTTCTCATGGAAGACAGCTTTTCCATGGACTGGGGAGAAGGGGGGGTGGTTTGGGGGTCATTCAAGTGCATTACATCATTGTGCACTTTATTTCTATTACATTGCAATATATAATGAAACAATTATACAACTCACTGTAGGTTGGGGACCCCTGCTCTACAGGCTGAAGCAAAGATTAAATGAGAATAACACGGGTAAGGAGGTCAGCACAGTGTTGCTCTTTGGTGGCTACTATGAGCATTTTCATCAGGATAATTCTTTGTTGCCTGGAACTTGAAACACTATGCATCCCTGGCTGTCCTTCCCCACCGCCCGCCATTACGTGTCTGCAGCACAACCAGAAGCATCCCTGGGGGGGCAGGGGGGTCTGCCCCATCTAGAACCATTGAACAGCCCATTCTTGGGAACTCAGTAAGGGCTTCTGAAAAGTTAGTGGTCATCATTAATATTCACTATTACATTTAAGTGTTCTTCTAGAGAAAACAGTTCTACTTAGGGAATTAGCAGGTGCTTAAAGTGTTACTGTAATTTATAAGCAAAGAGAACTAGAGTCAAAGGTTCCAGAGGATTTCTAAGGAAAGCAATTCTGAGGGCTTTCCAGAAGCCTGGCCCCAGCTACCCAACATCATTGTGCCTCGAGACCCCCAAGGATTTGCAGGTGGGAGGAGGCTGACCTACCTCCGGCTGCACTTCTCCTGGTATAGCTGGAGCTGGTTCTCGTTGACATTGAACTCTTTAATGAGGGCATCCCGGTTGGTGTTGCGCAAGTTCTGGTGTGTGTCATACAGAAAGAGCTGGTTGTTCAGCTCTTCTTGCCGCCTCCGCAGCTGGCGGCAGGAAGAATAAAGTTCCTCCTCGCTCTCCTGGAGAGTAGGGAAGAGAAAACAATCTTGAGGTGACCCCATCTTCCAAACCAAAATGTGAAACATGGCATCTCACAGCTGTGCCCGAAGGGAACAGGGGGCAGAAGTTTTGTGACTGGGATTATCCCGGAAAAGCCAGGGCCTATTTTAACCAAAGATAAAACTCCCAATCATTGTACCGGAAGCAAGCTGTTTATAAAAATTCTTGGTCTTCACAATGTTGTGTTATTGTGAAACAGCAAGTGCATTACCCAAGGATCCTATTTTTTAATCTAAGCCAGTTTTCCCTTGGTCTACAGCACCTTCTGGCCTTTAAATGCAAAGGTGTCTACGCAGCTGCATGCTTAAAGTGGAGCCCCGCAGATGAGAAAGAGCAGCACAGCGTGAAGGCACACAGGCAGGAGGCAGGTCATTTAAGATTTGATAAGGGCCTTAAAAGGCCAGGTACCAGGCTGCACCATGGATGAACCTTGAAAACATGATGCTAAGTGAAAGAGCCCAGTTCTAAAAGATCACATATTGTATGAAGCCCTTTATATGAAGTGTCTAGAATGTGCGAATTCATAGGGAAAGTACACGAACGGTTGCCAGGGGCTGGGGGTGGGAGGGAGTGGTGACAACTGAGGTTTCTTTTTGGAGTTGATGAAAACCTTCTAGATTTGATTTTGGTAACGGCTGTACAACTCTGAAAATGCTTAAAACCATTAAATTGTACAATTGTAATGGGTGATTGTATGGCATTAAATTACATCTCAAAGCTGTTACCGAAAAAAAAAAAAAGCCAAGGTGTCATAAACTACACTCCCCAGAGATGGGCACGCACCTCCATCCTAGCCAGTAATGACATCTTACCCATGGGTACCACCCCTAGGCACAGGGCCATTAGAGGCATCCATGGGACCTTTGTTGGTGCTCTTGATATAGTTTCTTTTCTTGGGATCGGCTTAAAGAGTGGGGTGTCTAGTTGCTAGTGGTCCTGCTGTGGCCCCTTTGCGGTCATGTCGAGAAAGTTGAATGAGCACCAGTAGCCAGCCATAACTTTTCAATTGTGGGAGCCAAAATATTCTCTCCGTTATGCTAAGGGGGGGAGTAAAGAGGGGAAAAACCCCTCAGGGTAAGGAGTTTGGGTTTCAGTGCAGGGGTAGGCTGAGGATGCTTTTACCTCTTTTATGTTGTAAAAGATCCCTGACCATTTCGTGAGGGCTGGCTACTCAGGAGGGCAAGTCGATTGCTACTCTCCTGATAGAGCAGTTGAAGCAACAGACTCCTGTGCTAAAAAACATGCACAAAAGGCCACTTTTGTCATTTACTTTTAGAAAAACATGTACTCAGACCATACCTTGCTCTACTTTAACAACCTAACAAAACATCATAGACGTCCCCCAGGGTAACAGCTGGCACTGTGACTTTGGCGGGGGTGGGGGAAGATGATTGTTACTCTAGGTATTTGCAAAGGTGAAGAGGAGTCAGCAGAGGTAAAAGGACAGTCCTTGGTGACTAATTGAATGTACAGAGTGAGGCTTTGGGAAGAGTCAGTAATGACTTCACTTATATTTATGCCCTTCCTCAAAGAGACGAGTTTTCCTCCCTGTTGAGAATAAAACAACACACACACACACAAAAAAAAACCCATTTAAGTCTTAACCTTGTAACACAAAAGGTCTCTTCTCATCTTCTGTTGCTTTCCTAGATGTAATGACTTTGTTATTCAGGTTCAAGTTCAAAATCCAACTTTTCTAGGAATCCTTCTATAACTGCAGTGCTTCCTCACCTTTTCTCAGCCCCCAAACACTTACAGCGAAGTTATACAGCACAGTCCTTCAAACACTGTGTAGATGAGATATACATTCAGAAAAGGACACAAAACACAGGTACTGTCTAGTGAATGATTACCAAGCAAACTGCTGTGTGACCCCACTCAAGTCAGGAAAAAGTTGCCCACTCTGTGCACTCCTTCAAGTCAAGACTCCCTCCTTAGAATTTTGTGATTTCCTGGCTTTGAGTCTGAATTTTCACACAAAAAATTTAGTTTGTTTTTCAAGTATATAGTTAGAAAATATAGTAAGCCTGTGGTATTTTTATGTAGCCCGAGACAAAATCTTTATGGCATTCTCTACGTTTAGATTTTTATCTTTCGTGAGAAAATCACCGAAAAAAAATTTTTATGTTGAAATTTCAATCTCACAGGCAAGTTGCAGTCAGGGTACAGAGAGTTCCCGCATGCCCCAGTCACCCGGACTCCGCCATGCTGGCATCTTGCACAACCACGGTACGGCCAACAAAACTAAGAAATTAACATTGGTGCAATACTATGAAACTACAGATTTATTCAAATTTCACTGGGGTTCCCACCAACATTCTGTGCTTGTTCCAACATCCACGCCAGGATTCCACATTACATTTAGTCTCTGTGTCACCTTAGTCCTCTTCGATCTGAGGTTTTATCATTTCTCCGTCATCTTTTATGACCTTGACACTTTGGAAGAGTACTAGTCAGGTATTTTGTAGAATGTCTAGAGGCTTGGGTTTGCACCTAGAGTTTTCTCATGACATTGTTCGAGCCTGTGCAGTTTTGGCAAGAATGTCCCCGGAGTGATGGGCCCCTCTCAGTGTACCACATCAGGAAGTCCGTGACATCAACACGTCTTAGTCGTGGTGGTGGTGACGTTGACCGTCTGCGTAAGGTGGTGCCTGCCAGGGTTATCCACTGTAAAGCTGCTATTTTTCTCTTTCTAATTAGTAAATTTCTTGGAGGCAGATACTTTGGGGATGATGCGAATATTCCATTTCTCCAGCTTGCACTAATGTTAGCCTTCACTGGTCTAACACGTGGCAGCTGGTACTGTGCTCTTCCAGTGCTGATGGTCTAGCTGCCTCATTCTTTCCATATTTATTAATTGGAATTCTTCTGTAAAGGAAGACCTATCTCTTCTCTCGCATTTATTCATTTACCCGTTCATGGACATATTGCATTATAACACATGGAATAAAATATCCATATTATTTCGTTGCCCAAAATCCTCTAGCTTCGGCCATTGGGAGCGCTTTCCAGTTGGCTCCCGGGCCCCTTTGATGTGCTCCCATCCTTTTCTTGGTACATCTTTATTTACTGGAGTTTTAAGATGCCCCAGGCTCATTTTATATTTTATCCCAACTCAGGAATCAACCAGTTGTCTAAGGACCTCTGATTTCTTTTATTGGAGAATAGTATTATATTCAGAAAGCTATATCTGGGTGCTTAGGTATGCTCATTGCTACTGCGGTATCATTGGTTCTAGGCTCTCTGAGCAGACAGAGCTAGGATATGTATGTATTTATAGTAACATATGCATATTTAGTTCTGTGTATTATACATATTCTAAGTGAATTTATACTAATACCTCTGATTCTAATCAAACATCACTTTTGGAAGCATTGATATAAACTTTTACTATTCACATGTTGCTTTATGTCTTTTAGGAAAATTTTATACTTTTCCTTACATAAGTCCTGTACCTTTCTTATTTAAATTACTCCTGAATGTGTTATGCTTTTTGTCAGTGTCATAAATGGAATTTCCCATCTGTCCCTGTCTGTCAACATTTCCGTTTATTATTTCCAAAACAGAAAGTGGTGGTTAGATTTAATAAATACAAGACAAATAAATATCAGTCTCTTTAAAATTGGAGTCTTGGCTGAGTGTGGTGGCTCATGCCTGAAATCCTAGCACTTTGGGAAGCTGAGGCAAGAGGATTGCTTGAGGCCAGGAGTTCAACACCAGCCGAAGTGAGATTCTGTCTCTATAAAAAATTAGCTGGGCATGGTGGCATGTGCCTGTAGTCCCAGCTACTCAGGAGGCTGAGGCTGGAGGATGATTTGAGCCCAGGAGTTTGAGGTTGCAGTGAACTATGATGATGCCACTGCATTATAGCCAGGATAACAGAATGAGATCTAGTCTCAAAAACAACAAAATTGGAATCTTTGTTTTTTAAACTATATAATCATAATTTGTGAATAGAGATAATTTTATCTTTTTTCCACAATTTATATGTTTTATTTCATTTGGCTGGTTACATTTGTGTCATCTAGTAGTTTATGCTTTTTTTCTCAGTTTGTCACTGACTATGGCGGTGTTAAACCATGCATCCATTCCTGGAATAAAACTCTTAGTTGTAACATAGTCTTCTAATAGATAGCTGGAAATTATTTGCTAATTTTTTTTAGAAGTTTAACGTCTATATTCCTAAATGGCATTGATCTATGTCTGTATGGGGTGGAGGGAGAGCTAGGAGTACTATCTTTCCCTGGTTTTGTTATGAAAGTTAGATAGCTTCAAGATAATTGCTGTATTTCCATTTTTCTATTGACTTCAGTGGAGTAAAACTGGAATTATGTTATTTAAATCCAGATAGGAGTCAGCTATAAAACCATGTAGATCTACCTGTTTCATCACCCTTCAACTCAGGGTGGGGAACCCGCGGCCTTGGAGCCACATGTGGCCTTCTGGATCCTTGGGTGCGGCCTTTTGACTGAATCCAAACCTCACAGAACAATTGCCTTTATTAAAAGGATTTGTTCTGTAAAATTTGGATTCAGCCGAGGGGCCACACTTGGGGATCTGGAGGGCCACATGTGGCCTTGAGACTGCAGATTCCCCATCCCTTACTGGGGTTCAGTCTCCTTTCCAATATTTACTCTTGTATATTTTTGCTCTTTTTTCCTTTATTAACTAAGCATAGAGTTTATTTAATTGGTCTGTTTGATGAAATAGCATTTGTTTCATTCAACTGGCTTTTATGTGTTCCTCTTTTCCATTAGGTTTTACTGGTGTTTTAAAGGTTCTTAAGATGAATACTCAGTGCATGTGTTTTTAGTCTGTTCTGTGAGGTTTTAACTATATTTCTTCTAAATATAGTTCTGGCATAAATGTTTTATTTGTAATGTACTTGTTTTACTTATTTTATTTAGAAAATTTATTTTAAAAAAGCATTTTGTCATCTTTTCATTACCTTTCAAATTTTATCAGGTTATAGCCAGTGACTTAAGAAACTGTTATTTTTTAAAAATGTATTAAGGTTTTCTTTTTGAGCAACTATACAATCAAGTTTATAAAGTTTGGAGAAATAGAAGTTAACAGTATACATTATCCATTTGTAGGATACAAAGTTGTGCTGTTGAACATCTCTAAAAGCAAGTTACTTTGATCTTCTGTCCTTGCTGATTTTATTATGTACACTAGACCTTCCATACTCTGATTTTTCTTTATCCGGTTGTCTTTGCAGGTGCTTTTGTTGCAGGTATTTTGTATTTAGGTATTAGGCTGTTTCCTAATGACTCTTAATCTCCCTTTACAAACCGCGGATTTTATCATCACATACTGTTCTTCTTAACGCTCTTCAGTACTTTTGATCTTAATCTCTACTGTGATAGTTACTTTTCTTTCCCAATTTTCCCAGTGGCTCCTCCATCCATTCCTATTTGCCTTTACCCTTCTTTAGAGTTTGCTTTTAGGCTTACTTCTTGTAAACATTGCAAGAAGTCACTGGATTTCTTTTCTAATTCAGCCCATTCACCAAATTAAATATAAGTTCTTTTCCATTTCATTGTAGTTACTATACGTTTTTACTTTGCGGAATTTTTTTCTTTGATCCTTTTCCTTATTTTTACACTCAGTCAAGTTTCTGTTTATCTCCTTAATTCTTACAGTAGTTAGTTCTTTAACAATCCTAATTAAATGACATTTTCCTTTTATATCAAATTATTAGCATGAACTCTCCCTCTCCAGGATGCTGTATTTGCCAACTGATTCCCCAGTTATCAAAGATTTGTTTTGCCTTTCAGTGCCTGGGTTTTGTTGATATTTGATTATTTTTAGCTTTAGACTATGAAATTCTTCATTAAGGCGTATTTCTTCTGATTCAAGAATCCTTATTTGGCACTTACCATCATAACGTTTTAATTGCACTGTCATCATCCTGTAAGATGTAACTGTCCTGTAAAATTAATTAACTGGTTTCCCTCTCTTCATCTCCCTGTCTAGAAGTTTGTTTACTGACTAAAATACCATTGATTCAGGAGTTGCCCTGAAGTTTCCCTTGAGTAGCATACATATCTAAAATCTTGCATATCCACAAATACATTTCTACTGCCTTGGCATGTGGGTGGCTGGACACTGCATTCTTCTGTTCTCCTAGTCGACAGATGGCATTTCTACTGCCTTCTAGCTGTCAGTCCTGCAGAGGACAAATCTGATACTAGACTTATTCAATTTTCTTTGTAGACAATCTAGTCTGTTGGGAAGTCCAAGTTTTTTAATTTATCCTCAGAATGTAAAATTTTTACTAAAATATGACCAAAGGTATGGTCTGTTCATCCCACCTGGGACCAAATGAGCCCTCTTTAAGCAGCAAATCAGAGAAATTTTCCCCCTGTTAACTGTTTCACTGATAGCTCTCCATCATCTCCTGTGGGACGTGCTTGCACGTTAGGTCATTGGCATTGGTCCTCCCAGCCCAGCTTGTCCTTTGACCTCTGTTGCATGGCAGTATTGCTCTAGGTTACCACATTAATATGGATCTCTTTGTATGCTGAATTATAAAATTCAACAAATCAGGCATTTGTTTCAAATTCCAGAAGGGTTTTTCCAGTGCTCTGCTTAGATATCTTTGAAAGCTCCTATGACTTTCATCTAACACTGAACAGTGTCAGTGGCTCAACATCAACTGCCAGCCACCTGTCCCGGGTGTTTGCTTGGGTCTGTCTTGTTGCTGTGTGCCAGTGTTTTTCAGTGCATGCTCACGTGGTCATGTCAAATTGTTGGGTTGGCACAGCAGTTTCTGCTCTTTGGAGCTGGCATTGGGCAGCCTGACAAATGTGAGTGAATGAAGCACAAAGAGAGCCCTTCTGTGTGCCTCCAGGGCTCCCCAAGTGTAAAGAAATCTTCCCCAACCTCAAAAACCAGGACCAGCTCAGTTCCAGAGTGCAGCTCCCAGCCCTCTAGAGTGTGTGCTATGGCTCTTCTCCAAAGGGATTCGCACTCCTGCACTGGCCGAGCCTCCACCCAGAACCACAACATCCTGGTTTTTTCACTAAGCCTCTCTACCCCTGGCACCTTAGCTCCCACTCAGAACAAAGCAAACCACAGTCCACTCAGACACAGTACACAGCAGATCCGAGAGCAGCCAGTTCTCTCAAATGCACCCTCCAGCAACTGCCAGCTTGCTCGTTGATGGTGATGGATACTTTCCCCGTCCCAGGCTTCTGAATCTCGCCAGTTTCAATCATTTGAGTGGAGGTCCATTCCAATTAAGGCAAGAGTGCATATAATACATCATCTTAAAAGAAACTATTTACTTTCAGAGAACAATTCAACGTGTATCAAAAAATATAGTCCTTCCTTTCTTAGATATATTCTACTGCTAAATATCTAGCCTTGGGAAATAATTTTTAATCAAAAAAATGATACATGAAGACCTTTTATTTATAAAATAAAAAACTGCCAACAACTGTCCATGAGTAGGAAGAATGACTAAGGAAATTAGAGACCTACACCTGATGAAATAGGCATCAAAGGCTTTGGAAACTAAATAACATGAAAAAAAATGCTGAAAGGCATCGCTGAAGTAGCAAAAGGACACACAAATGAATCCAGCTATGGAACCATCACATGCAAAAAATTAGAAGGCAAGGAAAAACTACCGAGCTGCTAACAGTGGAAATAGACCGGCTGTTGGTGGGGATTTTTTTCCAACTCCTCCTCCTCTATTCCCCCTACTTCTCAAATTAAATATAGTAGGTAATAAACTGGTGCTAAAAATACTCTTTATAAACCATAAATACAGCTAACAAAGTAAAGGATCGAGAATTGATAAAGTAATTGTGACATGTAAATGGCTTCTTCAGAAGGTGTTTAAAGTGCTTATTGACACTTTTCTGGGGCTTTACACTCTCTCTCTGCAAATGTTTTATGAGTAAACTGCATTTCAGCCCTCGCTGGATCAATCATTTGCGCAGAGGAGTCTTTCTCGAGGCTGTTTACCAGAGTCTCTCCCTGGCTTCCAGAGGATATGGTGATAAATAAAACAAGGTCTGACCCTGAGCATCAAGGAGAAGGTCCAAGTCTATTGAATGCAATTCAGCTCGGCTTCCTACAGGAGAACCCCCTCTCAGTGCGGACGGAAATGCCAAGTGGCACAGAACCAGGTGACAGATGTGGAATCAAACGAAATCTCAAGAGCCGGTAGCTGAAATAAAATGTGCACATGCTCAGAGAACTCTCCCCCTAAAACTTGAAGATTTGGGAAAATCAACTTTCCAAATTGAGCCCCCCCCAACAGCAGCCAACACACTGAGTGTTCCTCATCAGGGAAGTCAAATGTGCATAAGCACAATTTTCTTTTAAATATACTAATTTTCTCTGCTGCTAGTGATACCTAATCACTTAAATTATTTATAATGTTTCTGGGTTATTTATCACAATGCTGCAGAGCAGTACCTAGAGTCTGGAGTTGTACCTAGACGAATGAGACCCTACTGCCATCTGAAACCATTTTTATCACTTGATTTTTCTGTGAAATGTTCCAGATGGGCTTTATGTACCCAGAGAGGAAGCACTGGTTTCCTTTCCTAGACAACAAACAGATGAATCCCAGATCCCTCAGTGGGGTGGGGAGAGGTGAGCTTCACAAAGGATCTGCAAGTTTACTTGTTTAAGGCTTTTGCTGAAGGCCCACATTTTACCATCCTGCTAATTCCATATAATTAATTCTGACTTAAAGGCGAAACAGGGTACCCACCTGAAGATGTGTGTGATAGCCTTATTTGTAATTGGATGCCATCTACATGCTCAGCCTGGGGGAACGATTAATTTATGGTTGGTCAATTTGATGGAAGAGTCTAACAGTCATTTAAATGCTGGTGAAGATTAGGTAATCGTATGAAAAATACTTATAATCTCACTATAAAGCAGTGGTTCTCAACTAAGGATGAGTTTGCCACCCAGGGGACATTGGACAATGTCTGGAGACAGTTTGAGTTGTTGTGGGGGGGTGCACCTGGCATCCAGTGAATCCAGGGCAGGGCTGCTGCTAAACGCCCTACAATACCTACAACGCTCCCCAGCAACAAGCAGTGATCCAGCTCCAAAGTTACAAAAAATTATACATGTATATATGAGTTTGTATGATTACAATTATACAAAGAAGGCATATGCTAAGGAAATGAAGAAAGCAAACAGACCAAATACTGACCTTCCCCTCTAACTGTAAGTCTTTTAACGAACTTATTAAACACTTCAGCCTTACGATAAACTGACAAATATTATAAAAGGAGAGGAATTTAAGACTTAGGCATTCTCAGCAAGGATTTCTTGGCCAAATCAGTAGCCCCGGTAAAGAGAGGAATTTATACAAACTTTCACAATAAGAATCACGGAAGGTGATTTTTTGATCTATAAGTTGAGGTTCAAATGAAAGCTACAATTTTCAAGTCACGTTTATTTTACAGTCTAACATTTAAAATTTGTTTCAAAGTGGAAAACTTTCCCTTATCGATACTCTTATCTTTTCAAGACAGAATAGTGCCATCCTGAGCTTACTTTACGCTAACAAAAAGCAATGCCCTTGGTTGTCTCAGGTTCTCTGGCCTCCCAATTACTGTGCCTTTTAAGTCTCTCCTCCCTGTTTTTACTGCTTTCTGGCTTTCTTTCCTTATTTTTGCATCCTTTGTCATTGTGATGCCTCTAAAACGCTTTGGAGTGGAAAACTACCAAGGTTGCAAAAGCTGAACCTAGGGAAACAACTATGCAGAAAAGCCTAATGTTCTCTCCTCTGAGTCAAGTTCGTGGACTGGCTGTGACTGTTAAAAGGTGTCCCTACCCCTGCCATTTCCCTCTCCCATTTGAAGGTCCTCAGCTATGTTCTGGAAGTTGCCAAGCAAGCAACTTCCAAACACCACAGTTTAGTTCTTACAGCCGAAAGAACATTACGGATTGTGATTACTCTACCCAGAAAGCAACTAGGATGAGAACACAAGATGAGTATCCTGGGGCACTGACCAAGCCCACATCAACCCACTGGCATCCAGAATCACAGTTTTTTTTAGGTCAGCCAAAGAGAAGCGGAGAGACTAAGTGTCTTCAAGGCCATGGCAAACCAAGAGGACCAAGTAAGGGAGGCTGTTCCAGGAATCGTCACAAAAGTACCACCTTACTGCAGGAAGTTTGGGTCCCCAGGACAGGCCAAGGCTCTCAGACCGTGGGAAGGGATTACCAAAGATCAACAGGCATGAAAAGGCAGCCAGAAAGGATAAGCTTATCTAGAAGAGCATTGACTGGTCTAAATGAAACCATGAGAAACTTCCAAGACTTTCGCCCTTTCTGACTACGCCACCTAATCAGAGTCCTACAGCAGTCTCCAAGAAAGGAGGGTGCTGGCTAGAGAATTAGCAAAAAGGAATTCTTTTATATGAGTGTCATGCTTTGGCTAGATAATCTACCCCACCAGCAGGCCCAGCTCAGGGAGCCCTGAGTGGCGTTTCCCACTCACCAGGACTGGCCGCATCTCGCAGAAAACCAGGAGGGAAGCAAGCTCGATGTCCTCACTGTACCCATTCTTCAGAGGAACAGACCGAAATCCTGCACCAGAAGCCAGGGGAGAAAACACAATGGCATGTTATTGATGTCAGACCTTAGATTTCTTGGGGTACCCAGTGATCGTATTTCCAGTTCAAGGAGTAGAGAAGTCCATGTCCCAGGCTGGTCTCTGACTTTCTGGAAGCCAGAGGTCCCATCCTGATGGCTGGGGAGAGTGGCTAGTAGCCTTGACTGACAGGTCCATACAGGGAAGCAAGGTTAAAAATATCTCCAATCTAGAAATAAAAATGATTCACTCAGAAGAAATTAAAACCCACAGAACATTCCACATTGAATTTAGAGTGACTGCAGCTGTGGTTCAATTCCTTAAATACTCCTGAGGCCGAAAGACTCAAAAGAGTCGTGATTCCTCATGTCCATTTCCTCCACTTAGGTCTTTACAAAGCACAGCGCAGGGGAGTGTGTTTTCTCTTTAAAGATTTCCAATGGGAGGAAATCTTTCTGTCCCTCGGCAGTTCACAGAGCCATTGATCATCCTCTTCTGAGAGCCATTCCCTATTTACAATCAGGACCTGTGCCTGACAGCCATTTTTAATGTTTTATTTGGGGTGGAAGAGGGGTGAGCTGGAGCTGAATCTTCCCCTCCCCATCAAGTCATGTGCAAGGGACTACGTCTCAAAAGTTTGCTTGGATTTAGTATAAAAGAACAGAACTCTCCCTATCATACTCCCTATCCCAAAGGGAACCATTATTAGCAGTGTCTTTCCCAAGGTCAGCTACACATCTGTTTGAGTTTCTTTGCAATCACAAATGAGAGTACCTTACCACAGCAGTCCTCAACCTTTTTGGCACCATGGAAGACAATGTTTCCACAGATGGGGGCAGGGGATGGTTTCGGGATGATTCCAGCACATTACATGTATTGTGCAGTCAAACCTCTCTGCTAATGACAATCTGTGTTTGCAGCCGCTCCCCAGCGCTGGCATCACCGCCTCAGCTCCACGTCAGGTCATCAGGCATTGGATTCTCATAAGGAACGTGCAACCTGGATCCCTCGCATGTGCAGTTTGCAGTAGGGCTCCTGCTCCTATGAGAGTGTAATGCCGCCTCTGATCTTACAGGAGGCAGAGCTATGTGTGACGCGAGTGACGGGGAGCAGCTGTAAATACAGATGAAGCTTTGCGTGCCTGCTGCTCAGCTCCTGCTGTGCGGCCCAGCCCCTAACAGGCCACAGGCCCCACCAGTCCCCCACCCGGGGGGTTGGGGACTGCAGCCTTACTGTTTCCATTTAACATCATATCTTAGAGATCTTTTCTGTGGCCCTAGTTCGTCTTGAAAGCATTTACCTTATATCTACTGATTCTCCAAGACCCACATAAGGGCACCCCCACTGTTTCTCTATGCCTTCCACCTGTCAGGTTTTGGCTTGCTTCTCTAAGAACATTTTACACCATCTGGTGATTTATCACCTTTAAACAATAGCTATCGACTCTCTCGCTCTCTGCTGCTCAGGATGAGGAAAGTAGCACACTTACACAGCCCTGTGCCTTCTCTCCCTCTCTTCTCCTAGTTTAGACTACAGCGGGTTACTATTTCTATAAGGACACGGTGTATGTTTGCGTTCTATCTTGTAACCATAATTCTCCCACAAAGGGAGGCTTAGTTATATTTTTCTGACTTTTTAATACAAATTTTTAAATCTAAAGCAAAGCGAAAAGAATATTACAAGGAACATTTGTACACCTGCCAGCTAGAGTCTACTGTTAACCATTTACTATGCAGTTGTCCCTCAGTATCCGTGGGGGACTGGTTCCAGGACATCCTGAGCATACCAAAATCTGCAATGCTCAAGTCCCTCACAGAAGGTGGCACAGTATTTGCATGTAACCTACACACATCCTCCTGTATACTTTAAATCATCTGTATATTACTTTAATGCCTAATACAACATAAATGCTATGTAAATAGTTGTTATACTGTATTGGTTATAGTATAAGAAAAAAGTTTGTACATGTTCAGTACAGATGCAATTTAAAAAATATATTTTCAATCCTAGGCTGGTTGAATCCACAGATACAGAACCCCACGGCTACGCAGGGCCAACTGAACTCATTTTACCACGTAGTTATCCACCCATCAATCCACCTTCTTTATATATATAATTCAGAGGAGGATGAAGTCATCGATACACTTTCCCCAGCATGCATCTCACTAACCAGAGCTCAGTATTCATGTTCCTCTTCTGATATAAAGTTTACACACAATAAAATGCACTAATTTGTATTTTTAAATGGCTGGGTGCTCGCCATCATACTGAACTTCTGTGTGGGTGTCTCGGTGAGCTACATTTGTCCTCTTTTGTTTTCTTCAAAATGAGCTCAAGGGACATGTAATTGCTGAACTGTGCATGTTTGAAAACATCCATCCTTTGATTTTATAGTTGAGTGACAGTTTTAGTATAAAACCTGAGAGTTTTATACCCACTCTTTTCCCTATAGGATTCCGGGGACACTGCTTTCATTGAATACTGCTATAGTGAATTTTTCTGACCCATTTCCCTCTTATAGGCAATGTGATTTTTTTTTGTTGGTGGCGGTGGTGGTTTGTTTTTTGCCTGGATAGATACCCACAGAATTCTTGCAGTCTAGCCTAGTTGCTACCCCAACTTTAGTTTAGATGTGAATCACCGTGAAACTTGTTAAAATGCAGATTCTGACCTGGGAGCTCTGGGAAGGGGCCTGAGATTCTGAGCTCTAATGAGCTGATCTGCGGACAGTGTTAGTCTAGGAGTCGATTGACTGTTCAAATGAACCGGAAGGCTGTGTGCTCTGTAGTGTGTTGGGAGGCTGGCAGGTAGCCCGTGTACTCCAACTGCCTGGTTTCAGGCAAGGCAGTGCTGTCTGATCTAGGCATGTGACTCTAAATCTGGAGACAAGGAAGGAGCTCTGCACCCCATGGCTGGGTGTCTCCAGCTTCTTGGAATGAGGACTGAATGGTGTTTCCCAATTTTACCAAAAATGGGATTTTTTCCCTTCTTTTTTGTCATTTTACAGGGAAAGGGGAATAGAAACACCTTTTAAAGTAAGATGAGTATTCAGGCTTTTAGCACCTCATAAGCATCAGGAAAGCCTCATGAGGGCGGCCTGCAGAGCAGGCACTCGGGTTTGAAGTTAGACATTCCTGCGTTTGCATCCCAGCGCCTGTCCTACAAGCTTGTGACCTTGAGCAAGTTCATTCACATCTCGAGGCCTCAAAGGGCTCAGATTTTAAAAGCAGAGATGATAAAACCCCTTTCACAGGATTATGGTGAGGATGAAAAAAAAGAATTTAAGGTACCTAACACAGTAAGTGCTGTTTCTTCCCTTCCTGAGCTCCAGCTGGCTTAAAAGCTTAAGTGCGTCCCTAATGACAATGGGCAGAGTTTATTTCTCTGAGTTCAGAGACCCTCGATGCCTTACGCACAAAGGAATCGTTCATTTTATTTCATTCCTCCCATGAATATGCATGTGCCAGGCACTGCTGGGAGTGAGAGAAGGTCCCTGCTGAGTGGCTCACAGCTGAGGGAGGTGCCAGGGTCATCCTTGAGGTGCTGTTTTGTTTTTTTAAACTTGCAAGCCAAGTCGGTGCTGAACTGACACACTCTGCCAGCCAGCAAGGTAAGGTGGTGTCATCCACCCTGACCTCTCTCCAAGGCCTTCAGGGTTGCGAGCCTCAGGCCCCTCATCCTCCAGGAGGACGGCAGGGTGGGGCCGGTGGAGGCAAGTTAGGAACCGGCAGGCAAAACTGCCATAGAAAAGACTCCATCATGCCATCAAGGCCAGGATCATAAAGATTTACCAAAAACCACACACTTCCTGTATCAGAAGTGGGTATCAGTCCGGAGCCTTAAAGAAGCACAGCCTAATTGCTGGGTTTTAACATAGTTTACACTATGGGCAAGGTAACCAAGGGGGGTTGCCAAATATCAGGTCTCTTACAAATAACCATTATTGTTAAATTATAAACACGAATATTTCTAAAGTGCTATCCAAGGGCCATCTGAGGAGCTGGCAGATTCCTGGGCCCCACCCTGGGTTAAAGTGGAGGCCCCATGGTGGGCCCAGGAAACCTGGATTTTCTAATTGCAACCCCCAACATTCCTGTGGCTCAGAAGTTTGGTCAATGGAAGAAATGTCTGAGATGTTCCAAATTTTAAAAAAAATCCAGTTCAGTTCTTCACTGAACCCAAGCTTTCCAAGTAAAAGACTCTTTTTTAAAAAAAGACAGGTTCTTACTCTGTTGCCTGGGCTGGAGTGCCATGTCATCATTATAGTCACTGCAACCTTAAACTCCTGGGCTCATAGGATCCTCCTGCCCCATCCTCCCGTGTAGCTGGGACTACAGGTGTGCAGAGTCATGCCCAGCTACTGTTTTACTTTTTAGTAGAGACAGGGTGTTGCTCGGTCTGGTGTCAAACTCCCGGCCTCAAGGAATCCTCCCACCTTGGCCTCTCAAAGTGCTGGGATTACAGGTGTGAGCCTCCGTGTCTGGCCAAAAGACTGATGACAATAATCTCTTTCTCTTGAAAAATGATCCTTAGAAAATAAGGGAACAGTGACCTCCTGAGGAACCCAGAAGTATCTGTTCTCTTATGTCTCATGCATCAGAAATACTAAGGAAGGGGAAGAAGGAAATTCAACACTCAGCAAGGGTCCATGTGACAACCTAAAGACAGTCACATTTTTTAAGAAATGACAGGTTCTAGAAGCAGCACCAAGCTCCTGGGCCCTGACTCCCCTCACCTAGAGGAGTCTGGCTCAGCAGTGTGGGAGGGCTCAGTCACTTCAGTTTCACTGGGTCTGACTTGGTGTCCTGAGCCTTAGGAGCTTGTCACATGACCCAGCTTGGCTTGGTTCCAAAGCAAATACCAAATGCTCCCTTCTCAAATAATCACGAAGGGGTGTTCAGGGTTTTGTTCAGCATGGAAGAAAATCATAACAATTCAATGAAGTAAATTAACCCTAATTGTATAGAAAAGGGAGGCGAATTCTGGAAGCTTAGAGTTGGACCCAAGACTGTAACTGCCCCCAGATGCCAAAGGCCTCTCCCTTCCCACCCTGTCCTGCTGCCAGCCAGGGAGCTCAGGCGAGACCCAGCCCTGGCCGTGGGGAGGCACACTGCTTATGACATTTCAACATGCAATCAAACTACAGTGCCAGGCTGACAAC
>CAUYRT010023017.1:0-16261 GCA_963574885.1 Lepilemur ruficaudatus
TTATTGCAGCATATTATGGGGGTACAAATGTTAAGGTTACCTATGTTGCCCTTGCCCCCTTCCCCCCTCCAGTCAGAGCCTCAAGCCTGACCATCCCTCAGACGGTGCACATCGCACTCATTATGTATGTATATACCCATCCCCTCCTCCCCCCTCCCGTCTGCCCGACACCCGAAAAATCTTGTTCCTGTGTGTCCACTTAGGTGTTAATCAGCTAATACCAATTGGCTGGTGAGTACATGTGGTGCCTGTCCATCCATTCTTGGGATACTTCACTTAGCAGAACGGGTTTCAGCTCCATCCAGGAAAATACAAGAGGTGCTATATCACCATTGCTTCTTTTTTTTTTTTTTTTCTGAGACAGAGTCTCACTCTGTTGCCCGGGCTAGAGTGAGTGCCGTGGCGTCAGCCTAGCTCACAGCAACCTCAAACTCCTGGGCTCAAGCAATCCTTCTGCCTCAGCCTCTCGAGTAGCTGGGACTACAGGCATGCGCCACCATGCTCGGCTAATTTTTTCTATATATTTTTAGTTGTCCAATTAATTTCTTTCTATTTTTAGTAGAGACGGGGTCTCGCTCTTGCTCAGGCTGGTTTCGAACTCCTGACCTTGAGCAATCCGCCCGCCTCGGCCTCCCAGAGTGCTAGGATTACAGGCATGAGCCACAGCGCCCGGCCAGCAAAGATTTTTAGACAGGTCACAGAAACCAATAACCATAAAGACAAAAAGTAATAATTTAGAATTTTCCAAAATGCAAAATTTCTGTTCATCAAAAAGGACACGATTAAAAATAAATAAATAAGCAAGTCCCAAAGTGGGAGAAAACATTCACAAACCATATATATTTGACCAAGGACTTGGATCCAGGATATAAAAAAATCCTGCAAATCAATAATAAAAAACAATAATCCTGTAAAAAATAGACAAAACATTCAAATACATACTTGAAAATAGAAGTAATATGAATGGTCAATAATCACATCATTAGTCATTAGGGAAATTCAAATTGAAGCCACAGAATACTACTACTGACACTTAAGTCTAACTACAGCTAAAATGGTTGATGTCACTAACTGTTGGTGAGGTGACAATAACTTGAATTCTCATGCATTGTTGGTGGAAATGTAAAATCATATAGCCACCTTGGAAATAGGTCTGGTAGTTTCTTCTACATATACATCTACATTATGACTCATTTATTGTGCTCCCAGGTATTTCCCAAAGGAAATAAATAAGCCTTACATAAGACTACATACTATGTGATTCCATTTATATGAAGTTATACAACAGGCAAAATTAATTTGTATTTGAAAAAATAAGAATCATGGTAGTCTTGGGAGTAGGGAGTAGAGATTTATGTGCAAAGGACATAAAGGAAATTTTGGGGTAGTAGTAATGTTCTGTATTTTGAATTGGGTTGGATCACAAAGGTGTATGAATATATTTTAACTCAGAAAATACACACTTAAGATTTGGGAATTTTTATTTTTCTACATTTTGTACAAATTTTGAATAGAAAACACTATTAATAAGTATTGAACCTTAGCTGATATGCATTCTGAAATATTTAGAGTGAAGTGTGTTAATGTCTGTAAGTTATTCTGAAATATTCAAAATGTAAAATGTATATGCAGTAGATGACAATAGATGGAATACTTTGAATAGATGGATGGATATGTGATAAACCAAGTATAATAAAATATTACTGATGGAATCCAGGTGGTGCGTATGGAAATGTTCACTAAAAATTCATTCAACTTTAAAGAATACTTCAATAAAGAAAAAAAATTCATTCAACTTTGTTGTATGTTTGAAAATTATAAATATATTTCTAATTATTTTAATAACAATGATAAAACATTGAAAATAATTTCAAAATAATAATAAAAGGCTGAAAAATAAGAAAGGATACTATATATCTTACAAAATTAAGAAGGGTTGGTGAATTAAGAAGTAAAATGAGCTCTATAACATACTGCTATTTATGTATATTAAACATCTATACACAACAAAAATTCTTATATTTTAGTAAGCACACATATTCAAGAGTATATATTAAACATCTTATAGTGGAAGCTTCTAGAGGGAATGAGAATGGAGATCAGTAGGGAATTTGGAAAATAATAAAGAGAGTTTTACGTTACCTTGTATAGATTGATGATGAAGGTGTGCCATGAGTACCTCAACTCTCTGCACCTTATGTTCAAGAAAAAGGAAAAGAAAAATATATAAAGAAAATCTAGTGTGAAAGTAACTTCTAGCTCTTTAACAATAGCTACAGACATATTTTTCCCTAACGCAAGCATTGAAAACTATTTTAGAGTAGGAGTTGACAAATATGTAGTCAAATAGTTATAGCTCTAGTAATGTTGTGGCTTATATTTTTACATTACTTTAAAATCATATTTCAGTTTTCTTTATTCATAATTTTAAAATATTACATAATATGACCCTAACCCTTATTACAATGTCGAAGATATAGGAATAATTTATGTCACTAATCTGTCTAAAGAAAAAGAAAGGGAGAGATGGGAGAGATAGGAGAAGCATTCTAGATATGAATTGAAGCATAAACACTTGTTTTTTCTTTGTTTTTAATTCAAGTGTGCAAATTAAGGCCAATTTTTTTTTAGTTTAGAGATATCTTAAGTAAAATTTTATATAAAAACAATATGTTCTGTTCTGTTTTTCTAACATTCTCTTTTTTGTGTGTACAGTACTAGCCATGTAATTTAGTGTCTGATTAATACAATAAAAACAGTAGATTCTCCTTTTGTTTATAAAAACCTACAACTGAAATGTTAGAGCTTCTGTGACCTTCAGTCTGTGATGAGGATAATGTATAAATAGATGTCTTCAAGGATCTAAGTAGGCACTGGCAGTAGGCAATCATCTTTTCTTGATGAAATTATGTAGGTGATGTGTTTCTGTGTGTATATATATCTTTGTAGTTTAATCTACAAATAATTTAATTTATAATGTATTTTGTTAGAATTTATTTTATTATTCCTTTCTTAAAACATTGCTTTATGATAGACAAAGGCCAATCAACACCTCTCTACTGTAAGACATTCTGCAAAAATTACAAAAGAAATAGAGGTCACAACCCAACTCTTGTGGAGGTGCTTAATCTAATGGGGAGATTAGACAAACACAAATAAACATAAGTAATGGAAACATAATCAGCCACAGTTATCCAAACATGTCCAGGAGAAACACCTCATAATTATATTTAGAGACAAGATCCCAGCTGTGTAATAGCTCTGCCCTTTAATACCTGGTATTGAGGACAAAGCTCTGGATTAAGAATCAGAAAACCTGAATTCAGCTTCCAACTCTAACCAAGTAGCCTTAAGCAAATTAGTGTCTGAGCCTCAGTTTCCTCAAAAATATGATTTGCACATTAATTCCCTCTCTGCCAACCTCAGAAATAATTGTGAGGTTTAAATGATAAAATATATGTGAAAGTGCTTTGTAAACCAGAAAGTTGTGTGCAAATTTGGGGAATTTTGTTGTAGTTTTTTTTTTTTAAGCTTATTTATATTTAAGCTCATGCAGGTCATTTCCCTTAGAGAGCTCACATCTCCCATTTTGGCCACTTAAGTACTAACTGTAGTTCCATATACTCAGTGAATGCTACATGTGTTTTTTTCCAGCCTATGAGCTTCTATAACTACTTATTAGCAGTTTCCTCAAACTGTCTGGCATTATTAGTTAGCTTTTTGTACACATTGCCTTTTCTGCTTTGCCAAACTATAAGCAGCTTGAAAGCACGGATTTGTCTGATTCTTCGTAGTTTTTCCACAGTGCCTAGCATGGTTACTCTACATGGAGTAATTCAATATATAATGATTGTGATTGATTGATTATAGGATGGTTCATTCATTTGTTTGGCAAATATATTAAGTACTTATTCTGACTCAGTTACTGTACTGTTCTGGGAAATGGGGATATAGCCCTTATCCTCATAGAACTTATGTACAAATAGAGAAAACAGGACACACACACACACACACGCACACACACACAGGCGAGATATGTTCCTGAGAACTTCTTTAGAACAGATTTGTATATAACTTGGATCCTTGATGAGCAATGCATATATGGTAATAATAATAATAACAATACTATAATGGCTCATATGTGGTAATAACAATACAGCATAATACTGTAATAATAATAATACTCCTGTAATAATAAGTTACAGAAACTATTGTGTTCTTTCTTTTAATTCAAACAAACAGAGCATAATTATAAACTCATACAAAAAGTTTAGCTAGGATCATTTGTCTATCTGCATATGTTTCTTGGCCATATGAAGAAGTGCTCAACATCACTAATAATCGGGTAAATGTAAATTAAAACCACAGTGAGATACCACCTTACCCCTGTCAGAATGGCCATTATTAAAAAGTCAAAAAACAGGATGCTGGCATGGATGCAGACAAACAGGAACACTTATACACTGTGGGTGAGACTGCAAATTAGTACAACCTCTATGGAAAGCAGTATGAAGATTTATCAAAAAGATAAATGTAGACCTACCACTCAACTCAGCAATCCCACTACTAGGTATATACCCAAAGGAAAAGAAGGCATATTATCAAGAAGACACCTGCACTTGAATGTTTATTGCAGCACAATTCACAATCACAAAGATGTGGAATCAATCTAAGTGCCCATCAATTAATGCGTGGATTAACAAAATGTGTGTGTATATATGTATACATATATACACATAATAACATATATATATGTTATGTTCTGTTTGAATTAAAAGAAAAAAACAATAGTTTCTGTAACTTATTATTACAGGAGTATTATTATTACAGTATTACACTGTATTAGCATTACCACATAAGAGCCATTATTGTATTGTTATTATTATTATTACCGTGTATGCACTGTTCATCAGGGATCCAAGTTACATACAAATCTGATCTAAAGAAGTTCTCAGTTACATATCTCGCTTGTGTGTGTGTGTGTGTGTGTGTTCTGTTTTCTCTATTTGTATATAAGTTCTATGAGATTAAGGGCTATATCCCCATTTCCCAGAACAGTACAGTAACTGAGTCAGAATAAGTACTTAATATATTTGCAAAACAAATGAATGAACCATCCTATAATCAATCAATCATAATCATTATTGAACATGTATACATATATATGTATAAACACACACCACATATATAGAGAGAGACACTATGGAGTACTACTCAGTCATAAAAAGGAATGAAATATCTTTTTCAGTAACTTGGATGGAATTGGAGACCATTATCCTGAGTGAAGAATCTCAGGAATGGAAAACAAATACCATATATACTCACTAATAATTGTGTCAATGAGAAAACATGGACACAAAGAGATATAAAGGTCATAGGGAATTAAGAAGGGGGAGGGGGAGGAGAGGAGGGGTAAAAGCCTACCTATTGGGTACAGTGAACACTATTTGGGTGATGGGCCACTAAAAGTCCAGACTTAAACATTATAAAAGGTATCCATGCCAGAAAAACTTTTACGTCCCCTTAGTATTTTGAAATTAAAAAATGATAAAAATAGACATAAAAAAGTTTAGATAAGAGATAGGAGAAATTTCATAAAACAATATTAAAGTTTAACACTCAATGTTGCATCAATGTTGGACTAATAGGAAAGTTACACTTTTTTTTTTTTTGAGACAGAGTCTCACTCTGTTGCCTGGGCTACAGTGCTGTGGCGTCAGCCTAGCTCACAGCAACCTCAAACTCCTGGGCTCAAGTGATCCTCCTGCCTCAGCCTCCCGAGTAGCTGGGACTACAGGCATGTGCCACCACGCCCGGCTAATTTTATCTATATATTTTTAGTTGGCCAATTAATTTCTTTCTATTATTAGTAGAGACGGGGTCTCACTCTTGCTAAGGCTGGTTTCGAACTCCTGACCTTGAGCGATCCTCCCGCCTCCGCCTCCCAGAGTGGTAAGATTACAGGTGTGAGCCACCGCGCCCGGCCTGGAAAGTTACACTTATTTTGATCTTCAAATCAATAATAACCTTTCTGTCTCAATAATTAATACACTATGCTGCTTAGTAATAATTGATGTTTTTATTGGAGCACTGCCTTTTACATGTTCTTTATTATCACTTTATTCTTTCACATATTCTGTTAGTTGAGTGAATGAAGCCTAATGTTTTCCCAATGAATGATGGCATCTGGCCTTTCTCTGAACACATATTTCTATTTTTGTTTCCATTGTAATCACCTTTATCTTCTCTGCAGGCTGACCTAGACTTGCAGTGGACTTTTGCTTTGGAGGCATGGTCATAAGAGTAAACACACACTCACACAATCAAATAAAAAAGTTAAGATGAAAGTGATGCCTCGCATAAGCGACCATGTAAACAATGAGATTGGCTGCTAGTGTAAAGATACTGTGCCAACTAACCACTTAGGCCATGCTGGTTTATTTACATGCACAGAAGAAACTAATTTAATTATTTAATCATAAATTATCCTTATGGGGAGCCTTGGGAGCCCATTCCTAAGTACAGAACTCCGTAAATTGGGTCATCTGTAATCCAGGGACTGTCTGTATGTGTATTTGTATATATATATAAGGTGTCTCATCACTTGCTCTAGCACAAAAGTGCTTGCTTAAGGGAATATAAATTGGTGCAGACATCATAGAGAAAAATCTGACACTACTTAGATAAGTTTAATATATGCATGCCCTGTTAATCACCAATCCTTCTCCTGGTTAATATTCCAAAGAAATCTTCACACAGATCCAAATGAGGACATCATTGCAGTGTTATTTGTAATGATATTGAGCAGGAAGGAAACTATATGTCCATTATTTCAAAGGTGGATATATAAACCATGGTAGTTGCACATTCATCATGGAGTATTATGTAGTACTTTTAAATGGATTATATAAGATAGAATTTGCATTACTTTCACAAAGCCGTCCTAGTATGAGTATTCTATGGCTGACATGATAACTCCATGGTCTTCAGGACTTAGCTTCATTCTATCATTTTATTCTGCCACCCTGAAAATTTTCCTTTTATCTTGTGGCCTAAAATGGCTATTTCACTCCCACCAATTGTCAAAATTCCTGCCAGCATGGAGAAGGGGAGATAAATAAGGGTATTTTTATTTCCTTATGAAGAAATCGCATATGTCACGGCCACTTATGTCCCATTGGTAGGAACCAGGCTGCATGGTAACAATTAGCTACAAATGAAGCTGGGAAATGTAATCTTTAGCAGGTTATTTAAGTGCCCAGCTAAGCTCTTATTATTTATAAAGAGGAGAATGAGTATTGAATGAACAATTTGCAGTCGCTACCATAGCCTATTATGTGCCTAGCATGAGACATTTTACATTCTTTTTTTATGCCAAGTCTTTAAAACGCATTGTGTATTTCACCCTGACAGCATATCTTAATTTAAACTAGCTACATTTCCAGTGTTCAATATTCACATGTGGCCAATTGTTATATTGGATAGCACATTTCTAAGTATAACATATACACTTGCTTCTATGGTGCACTCCCCACTATTGTAATTTCTCTGGTGGTGTCAGTTGCCTGCTAAACTCTCCAAAACATTCCATTTGGTGGTCAGTTATTGGGGATTCGTCTATCCTCAGTAGTTATGTTAGTACTTTATTACACTAAAAGCAAATCTCTAACCAAGGATTATCTTCTTTGTCTTTTTCAAAATGTAAACCAGAACAAAAAACAAAATAAATAATAAACCACGCCACTACTCCCAAAAGAAAATGAAACAAAGAAAAAACCTGAGTGAACATTTATCATTATACATATAAATTGTGATGTGTAATTTGATTTTTCCAGCAACACCTCATAAACAGTTTTTATAGGTTTATTACTTCATATATGTTCACTTATCCAATAAAATGTGCATTGCAAAACATACTAATGGCACTGGAGTTTTTGCAATTTAAGATTTTACACTTGTCATTGTTTTTGATCACTTAATCATAGTGAGAGGATCTGACAATATAGACAGTATGCTGAATAGTGATGAACTAAGAAGTCAAGAAAGTTGCAAGTCAACTGAGACTTGTTTGATAAAATCAATCATTTTGAAGAACATTATTTTTTAATTATTTCAAGTTCCTTGATAGGGTAAAGTTAAAACCTATGGAGAACCTGGGAATCATTTATGCTGTGATTCTTGCTGAAAATGTCAAATTTATCTATAAAGAATTATGAGTTACAGTGAAATTGCCACAAATAAAAGCAGCCACCCAACTCTGAGAGTTTTTACAAGAGTTGAAGAATGTTATGTTTACTTCAAGGAAAGATGCATTATCAATTCAAGAAGCGTCTTCATCCCCAAGTGCTGCATATTTCTGCTGATGCTATTGACTCATAATCAGGACTCAGGATGGACTTCAGTGATCTATCCACAAACTTTTTTTTTAGTTTATTTCATGACTAACTTCAAGATAATTAACAGGGAGGGAATGTATAAGATGTGACTAAGAAATAAAGTATATTTTTATATAGTTAACTGTCCCATTTGGGTATTAAATGCAAAAACTTCTATTCATTATCACCTTGCTCTACTAACTGATGGTAGAGGTTCTACACCATATAGGGAGAAGGTTTCACTGCCAAAGTGAATAGTATAAGATTTTGTAAAATACAGCCTATGTCCTATGCTATATCCTTCATTACATATTGTTCACCCGGCACAGTTTTGACCCTGAAGTTTAGTATTTCTGCTACATATGTACCATGGAAAGTATGTTATGAACAGAATAGGATGATGGGAAGAAAAGTTTTGTGATGTTTTTCATTAAAATATAATTATTAAATGCCATTTCAGATCATTTAACTTTTCTTGATACAAATTCATTTATTTATTTATTTTCTATTTTAAAATTTCAGAATATTATGGTTTCAGAACATTTTGGTTGTATATACTGCCTTTGCATGGCCCAAGCCAGAGCTACAAGTTTGCCCATCCCCCATACAGTGTGCTCCGCATCCATTAGTTATGAATCTACTTATCCCCATCCACCCCTCCCACCTACCCAGCACCCAATGAATATTACTTCAAAGTTTACACCTAAGTGTTGATCAGTTAGTACCAACTTGATGGTGAGTACATGTGGTACTTGTTTTTCCATTCTTCTGATACTCACTTAGAAGAATGGGCTCCAGCTCCACCCAAGATAATACAAGAGGTGCTAGTTCACTGTTGTTTTTTATGGTTGAGTAGTAAGTACTCCATGCTGTACATATACCACGTTTTATTAATCCACTCATATATTGATGGGAACTTGGGTTGGTTCTGCAGCTTTCCAGTTGTGAATTGTGCTGCCATAAACATTTGAGTGCAGATGTCTTTATTATAAAATGAATTTTTTCCTTTGAGTAGATGCCCAGTGGTGGGATTGCTGGATCAAATGGTATTTCTATTTTTAGCTCTTTGAAGTATCTTCATATTACTTTCCTTAGAGGTTATACTAGTTTGCAGTCCCACCCCCAGCCAGTGTATGAGTGTTCCTATCTCTCCGCATCCACACCACCATTTGTTGTTTTGGGACTTTTTGATAAAAGCCATCCTCACTGGAGTTAAGTGGTATCTCATCGTGGTTTTGATTTGCATTTCCCTGATGCTTAGACATGTTGAGCACTTTTTTATATGTTTGCTGGCCATTATTTTGTCTTCTTTTAAAAAGTTTCTGTTCATGTCCTTTGCCCACTTTTTAATGGGGTTGTTTGATTTTTTCCTGTTAATTTTCTTAAGTTCTATATAGATTTTAGTTATCAGCCTTTATGAGATGTGTGCTTTTAATCAAACAAATATTACCTTTTGGTATTTCATTATTTGATTCGACTTTGAGTATGATTTAAATGTTTGCTAAACTAAATGTGTTGCCTAATTAAAAAATAGCAAACTCAATTTCAGTGAAATCATCATTATTCTTGAAATGTAAATTACTTGGTTTCTAGCATATTTCTATTTTGTTTACTTTGAAATTAAGAATGTGTGGATTTCTTTGAAAGTCAATATTTATTTTTGGAAGTGGCAAATTACAACAACCACTTGCTCTTTAGGGTTATAAATAAGATGTTTATTTATAGCCTGAGCAACATAGTGAGACCCCATCTCTACAAAAAAAATAGAAAATTTAGCCAGGCCTGGGGAAATGCATCTGTCATCCCTCCTAGTCAGGAGGCTGAGGCAGGAGGATCGCTTGAGCCCAGGAATTCAAGATTGCCGTGAGCTATGATGACACCACTGCACTCTAGCCCAGGCAATAGAGCGAGACCCCACCTCAAAAAAAAAATATTTCTTTATTAAGCATGCATTGAGTTACTCTTTTATATAGACACATCATACCAGATATCCCCTGCTCTTATGTCTGTGAAAATGCATATGCACTTAAGAGGATCTCTAAATTATAAACAAATGGTATAAAGTATGCATAAGTGCCAACAAAGCAAAGGTAATTCTTGTGCACTGAATTTTATCAGAGAAAACTTTCTGGAAAAAAAGTTTCAAGGAAATAGTGGGCATGGATTGGCCAATATGAAAGATGTCACAATTTGGACCTGGAGTTAAATAAAGGTCAAATGAAAATTATACATCTCTATACTCATCATATGGAAGAATTTGTAACTTTGGCATCTTTTTATGTAGCCATATATATTTCCCAGGTTTAATGTAGATATTAAAAGATCTTTTACTTTAGAAAGTGTAGATAAGATTATTTAATTTATTCACCTAACTATCCATCGTTACTATCATATTTGCTTTTTTAAGTCTGAAGCCAAGAAGATAGTATTTTTTCTGAAAATTATTTTATTACTTCCCAGGATTATATAAAAATTTCATGATTAGTATTACACAAGTTTCTCTCAATTTTGAGACGAAAATGAAAAGTTTGGCCAGCTTTTATTGTAACAACTTGAATCTGGAATATATTTTCATGCTTTTAAATAATGATTTTGTTTACACAGTGCATTTTGATTTTCAGTCAAAACTATATATTTGCTGACATTATTGAATGTCTTCAGCATTGCTTTTTGATACCTAAGAAATAACATTCACAATTGTTCAAGGATTTCATTGAAAATGATATAATAAATGAAAATAGGCTAAAAGATATCATCGTTTTTATATGCAGCATTTGTTGTCATAAATTTTATTGGAGCCCTATCATAGCACACCCTCACTCACTTTTCTGCTATTGTTATGCCAAAGGCCATTTCTAAAGTGGTTATAATTTATGTTTATTCATTCTTCTGCTGCACAGTTGCACAATTATTGTGACTACAGATGTAATTATTCATACCTGAAAAAATAAATGCAGTAGTTTCTTTATAAATCTATGGTTATAGAAACCAGAAATTTTAGGAAAAAAGAAAAAATATTACAATGATGTAATTTGGATTTCAGGTCTAATAATTAATTATCATATTTAGGTGATAGAACATCAGCTTGATTTACTAATATGTGTGCACCCTGTAACATGTTTGCAAATTTCTTTGTGCGGGTTTATGTTACCTAATTTTGCAGGTCTCATTTATGATAAACAGTGAAACATTTGTAAAGTTGATTAGTAAGTTGATAAGCATTGTACTTAGATATTTTTTCCAATTGCAAGGGATGCATTAGTTATATTTATAACTTGTTATTGAAATAATCTGGAAAGAATATGTATAATAAGAATCTATTTTCATGACATTCTGGGAGAGTTAAAGGTTCCCTAAATAGCAGAATCATCTTATTAGACATGTGCAGTCTTGAAACTAATTATATACATTTTAATGATGGAGATAAAAGCATTATTATCATACTGCTGCTTGATGTATAGATAATCAGGTTTTTAATGGATGGGTACTCTACCTTCATCTTTTATGATTGCAGAAGGGTGTGTGATTGTATGAGCTTCAACACTCACCTTTTTAGAAATGGAAAAGAAAATGATTGTCATTAGAAACCATTTATTCAACACATATTTGCTGAGTACCTACTCTGTGCAAGAAGCTGTTTATGACATAGAGATGATGAATACATGGCCCTTACCTGCCAAGAAGTCATGGACTGGTAGAACAGAAAGATATGTATCTATCTATCTATATCTATATAAATATATATACTAATGATTATTCTGTAATATGATATGCATAACAGAGTATGTGCTTAATAGACAGCTCTGACAATATAGTATGGGTTGCTGTTGTTTGGGCTTAAATGACTGAATGAAGAAACTCATTTTGAAATTATTAATATCAGACTGTCAAATGGAAAGAGACTATTTTATTCACAACATGGTGTTTGATAGGAATATTTGAAATGAACTGAGTGGCTACTGCGTGCAGAGAAATTAGGCAATTCACTTACTTTTATCTAAAACGTGGCCTTGTTGAAGAAGCAAAAGAACAAAAAAGCCAGACGATTGTATGACTTTCTCACATTTTCTTTATCCTTCTGTGTGTTCCTTCAATGCTCCACATCCTCTATCTTGTACTTTTTCTTCCTAATGTTGAGAGGATTTTAAAAACCTTGTTGATTTAAGGAACTTAACAATTGCAAACAGAGTGAAGAGTACATTGTATATAACCTTGGTTAGCTCCTATTTATAAATAATAATCACAGGAATAATAACACTGTTTTTTATAAGATCTCTAAGCAATTTCTGAACAAGTCACCTCCTGTGGCAACTGGTTATGACATTAAGAAGATAAATATGGAGCTATTTCCTCAAAATCATTCAAGAAATCAGTAAAGCAGGAACAACTGTCGTTACAAGTACATAGAGTATGATTGGTTTGCCCTAAATATCTATCTTTTAGCCACCATCTTCCACTGAGTAAAACTCCCACCAAAAGCTATTAATCGATTAGGCAAACTAAGATCTTAGCTACAGACCTGCAACTTTTCAGGATGCTTTAGTACACTATTCATGAATTATTTTTTGAAATATATTTTTGTTCAGATCAGGTGGTTGATATCTGAAATGGGTAAGTTTCATGGAAAAAAGCAAAAATGCAGCCATAAAAAGATAGAAAAAAAAGCTGTTTGGGGAACCTATGATGAAGAATTACTTTCTCTTTTACAAAATCCCCTGGGAATAATGTTTTCCAACAATCCAGGATGACCATAAAGTTCCATCAAGACATTTTCTTAAATAAAAAAAAACAGTTAATTCTGAAAATAAATTGTGTTATCCATCCAGAAAACAGAAGTGGATGCAGTGTTTCCTTCATTTTGGGGAAACTAACAGCAACTTAAACAAATGCCAAGTGCTGGGCTGAGGACAGTCTGTGTGGAGACCTCTGACCACATATTAACAGGAGACAGTGTCAATACTTAGCAAGTGTGCTTCTTTACCCAATCCCATCTTTATGGCAAACACCTATTACCAATCATGGCATTTGTTTTCTCTTAGTCAAGATGAAGCCGCAAAATCCTTCTTACCACAACACTTCAACCAGCAACAACCAATTGCTTAAAAGTGATCCTCGATAAGAAACCTATTTTTAAACCCAAGGGCAAGAAAACCTCAAGAAAAACCTAAGTGTGTTGTTACTGCAAATGTATTCATACGGTGTCAAGTTGTGCAAATCTTTCTTACAGCTCCCATTCATTAGATAGCAAGGTCAGGAATGGATGGAAAGAAAACTGGTAAATCATTTTCCAGCCGATGAACTAAGGCTTAGTACTGATTCAACAATTCAAATATTTTCTTTATGTTACTCACTTTCTGCCTGATAGACTCAGATAAGTTTTTAATCTTTACAACTTCCTCCAATCATCTCCTATAAGATGGAATCCGGATAGTTCAAGGAAGGGTATGATTCCTGCAACTTCACTGTGGTAGGCACTGGTCTCTAGATCCTTGCTGAAGAGTGGCTGGACTAGTTTGTTGTCTGAACTAGTGATTGCTAAGATAAGATGAACCTCATTTGTTTTTTTTGTAGTGATGTGCTGAAAACTACTTCTAGATCTCATGGTTCAATCATTTATCCAAAGTGTCAATGTCCTATCCCAAAATAGCCTCCCTTTCCTGAGTGATTGCCTTGGGTTGCCTACCTAAACTCTCAACACTTCCAAAGCACCTTATTGAGGTACAGTGGAACTTCTGAGTTCCTTGTATCTGTACATTTGGGGAACAAAGGGCACTTCTTCAGGCTCACCTGTGTATCTGGCACCCAACAAAGATGCTGCACCATTTATCTCTTACCATGTTGGAAATGATTGTGTGATTGTGTGTGTGGCTTTTAAAGACTTGTGGCATATTCCACTATTTCAATCAGTTCAGGATGTCACAACAAAATACCACAAATCAGATTATTTAAACATCAGAAATTTATTTTCTCACAGTTCTGGAGGCTGGGAAATCGAAGATCAAGTCTCAGTCTATATGGTTGCTATGAGGGCTCATTTCTGGGCTTGTAGACAGCTGCCCTCTAGCTGTGTACTTATGTGATCTTTCTTCTGTGTATTGAGGGCAGGGAGTAGAAATGAATTTCTCTCTCCTCCTCTTCTTATAAGGCCACCAGTCCTACCAGATTGGAAGCCCACCCTTATGACCTAATTTTACCTGAATAACCTCCTAAAGACCCTATTTTCCAATACAGTAACATTGGGAGTTAGGGCTTCAACATATGAAATTGGGACTACAAACTAGCACAACCTCTGTGGAAAGTAATATGGAGATACTTAAAAGAGGTACAAGTAGAACTACCATTTGATCCAGCAATCCCATGATTGGGTATCTACCCAAAAGAACAAAAGACATTCTATAAAAAAAGAAATTTGTAGTCAAATGTTTATAGCAGCACAATTCACAATTACAAAGATATGGAAGCAACCCAAGTGCCCATCAATGCATGAGTGAATTAATAAAATGTGGTATATAGATGCCATGGAGTTCTACTCCGCCACAAAATACAATGTTGATCTAGCACCTCTTGTATTATCCTGGATGGAGCTGGAGCCCATTCTACTAAGTGAAGTATGCCAAGAATGGAAAAATAAACACCACATGTACTCACCATCAAATTGGTTTTAACTAATCAACACTTAAGTGCACATATAGTAATAACATTCATCGGGCATTGGGCAGATGGGAGGGAGAGGAGAAGATGGGTATATGCACAACTAATGGGTGCGGTGCGCACCATCTGGAGGATGGACATGCTTGAAGCTCTGACTCGGGTGGGGTAAGGGCAATATACATAGCCTAAACATTTGTACCCCTATAATATGCTGAAATAAAAAAAAATAAAATCAAAACATATAAATTTGAGGAAGACACAGTTCAGTCCATATTACCCACTATACTTGAGGAAGCAAGGCACTAGGCTTGATACGTTCAGTCTCCCACATACATACTTAGATATCTCTAAAGACAACCCCCATCACACATACACCTACATAACTTGAAGTTAAGAATCAAATTGTATTTGGAGGTTGGGAATATGAACGAGAATCCTGACATCTGACTTTATACAAATGTCTCTTGTTTTCTCCAGAACCCTTCAGGATGTAAAAAAGAGAATTCCACTTTCTGTCTATCCAATACTTCTCTCTATTATACCTGGGCCAAAGGGAATAAGCTTCAGGTTTTATACCTACTCAATATTATTGTTTCTTCCAAACCCAATTTCATGACTATAATTTAATGAGAAGGTATGAAAGAGATATTGACCTGACAATAAATAAACTTAATTTAGGAGGTAATTCAAAAATATTTTACCTGTTAAGTAAAGTATATCATTCTTTCTTAATTATATTCTTCTGGGTGAAAAGTAAAATTAATATATTGTTGCTACTGTTGTTTTTGTTGTTGTTTTCTATATGAAAACTTTACAGTGTGAAAAGGATTGCAATTGCCTGTTGGATGATCTAGTAGATTGGGACCCAATAAAATTTATGTAGAGGCATGATCTACTATGATAAAAATTGTGATCTATAACCAGGACAAGATATTCCAGAAAGAAACATTGTTCTAGCAAAGCATACCAAACTTGAAATTGTATATGTACAGATTCATATTTTGGAATTAATCTAAGCAGGGTTTTTCCTTTCTGTCAAAATATAAATAGCTCTTTGTTTTTGCTTCTATTTATGTAGTGAATTACATTTATAGATTTGCATATGTTGAACAATCCCTGCATCTCTGGGATGAATCCCACATTGTCGTGATGGATTATTTTCTTGATAAGCACCTGGATTCGATTTGCTAGGATTTTGTTGAGAATTTTTGCATCTATATTCATAAGGGATATTG
>CAUYRT010023019.1:0-81571 GCA_963574885.1 Lepilemur ruficaudatus
ATATAGAAAAAATTAGCTGGGCATGGTGGCGCATGCCTGTAGTCCCAGCTACTCGGGAGGCTGAGGCAGAAGGATCACTTCAGCCCAGGAGTTTGAGGTTGCTGTGAGCTAGGCTGACGCCATGGCACTCTAGCCCGGGCAACAGAGTGAGACTCCATCTCAAAAAAAATAAATAAATAAAGTCTTCCTTACCGTATATTTAACAAGTGTCATGAATAATTTTTTCTTTACATTATGGTGCCTGCGACTCAGATAGGATCAGATTCATCATGGGATCGCCAGACCTCTCAGGAAACATTCCAAACATACACCTTTAAAAGCCTTTGTTTTCATTCCTAGCTAACTGGGGATCTAGTGCTCCAGCTGACAGTTTACTGAAGCACAGTAAGAACAGACACCGACACTTAAAGTTCTAAGTCTACTATCTGAAGCTGACTTAAATGTCCAGGCTTCTTTGTTTGAAAGGTACCTACTGGGCTGGAAGTCTTTCTCCTTGACCCTTTAGAGTGAGGGTTTATTCCCAGACTCTAAGACCTGGTCCTGGTCTATAAAGATTTTTTTTCCTAGCTCTTTGTTTCAAGTGAGGACTCACTCCTGGCCTGGAAATTTTTTCCCGTCTTTTTGTTAGGCTTCTCTACTCTATCTGGTCCTGCTTCTCCCATGGGAACTTCTCAATAAACTTAAACTCCCTTCTTGAATCCCTGCGACAATATGTTTCACCACCATAGAGCTAACTCTACTTCTTTTCACGTTGCATGACTTTACTGAGGATAACTTGGAACTTCACTGGCTTCTTTGGAAAACTAAGACTTCTCCCTTCCCATTGCTTCTGCTCCTCCTTCCTCCTTTTTTCCACCTGCAAATTTCCCTTCAGCTCCCCTGAATCCTTTAAATATGTTCCCTTTTAAACCTCTAGCTCCTCCATCCCTCCGTCCACCCCAGATAGACTTTTCCCTTTCTCCTAAAGGCCCTAAATGCCCTACAGTCACTTCAACTTTGGACCCCCCACTGGGGCTCACAAGAGACTTAGGGACCCTCAAAAGCAACTGCCTGAGGCTGAAAAGAAATTCTACTCATCCTTGCTGTATTCACAGTCAAGCCCATTATCTCTCTCCTACTGTAAGCCCCCACTGCATGTTTCCCTCTTGAATAAAGTCTTCCTTGCTGTCTTTAACAAATGACAAAATAATTTTTTCTTTAACGTCATTTACTATAGAATGCTAACATGTTTTACCAATGACATACAAGAAGATGGCGCAAATTGTGACAGTTTAAATAATCCCTGTTTGCAACTCACCTTAACATTCTTCAGTCCCTTTTCAAAGAGGCTAAGCATCTCAGAGAGTTTATTGTCAGAATGTACATTGTAAATGGTCTGGCTGCGTTGTTGAAGCAAACCAATAATGTATTCGTTTTCAATCTGCTCATGCATTTTGAACTCCTTGAAAGTAGCATACAAAGACTGCAGAAGAGCACGGAAATCATTGTTGTTGGAAAAATTGGTTTTAGACAGCTGAATAAAAATGTAAAAAGAAAGGCATAATCAATACATGCAAATATGCACCAGTAAGAAATATTCAAATGCATCCCTATTTACTTCTGCACATAGCAAGATACTTCCCTAAAACTTGGTTACATTAAAGTACAAAAAAAGGTAATTCACAAATTAACAAGTTAAAATGTTATCATTAAAAAGTACATTAGGCCAGGAAGATGTTGGTTTGCAATCTGAAGGGTCTGGTGATATAGAAAACTGATGCATACACAGATCACATAGTTTCTTTAAATAAAAAGGATTAAATCAGGTCCCCTCCCCTTTACTATCAAGGTAATAATCTGTTCAGGAAATAATTATTAAATATTGAGCTACTAGAATAATATTAGATAACTCTAGGGGAGCTATTCTCTTTTAAAGAAAACTGAGATAAACACTTAGCAGCTTATATAAGAAATCATCTACTTTTCTTAACTGGAAGCACTGAAATAGTGCAATGTGGAAACTTAGTACAGCGGAACATGAGAAAGTAAATGCACTTGAAAACACACACAAAAAATGTAAAGAAATATACACTATATCTTCTTTAATTCTAGTATTCAACAAGAGAAAACTACCATTCTGATATAACTTTAATTTTTTTTTTTTTGAGACAGAGTCTCACTCTGTTGCCCGGGCTAGAGTGCTGTGGCGTCAGCCTAGCTCACAGCAACCTCAAACTCCTGGGCTCAAGCAATCCTCCTGCCTCAGCCTCCCTAGTAGCTGGGACTACAGGCATGAGCCACCACGCCTGGCCAATGGACTATTTACTTTTGAAGACTGAAAATTGTAAGTGATTTTAAGGAGTGGTTTTGTTGTTGAATCATGGAATTTAGAGGCTCAGCAGAGCTCCCATAGTCCAAAGCTTCTAGAACATTCTTGACAGAGACTCACCTAGGCTTCACGTAAGTGTTTCCAATGACAGATAACAATTGTGGTGAAAGCGGACTTGGGGTTTCCTGCTTGACCTAAGGCAGCCACGGCCCCTCTCTGGGCAGTCCTGGAGGTCTTCCTGGACAAGGCCTGACCACACAGCACACGCATATTCTTATTCTTCCTCCTGCACTTGGCATTGAGATTGAGTCCCCAGCTTTTTTCTCTTGCTTTGCTTTGGTCCTTTGCAACCTATCCCTGGTTTCCAATTCTGAGAGTGGATTCTGTTTTTTTCTGCCCATCCCCCTGGGAAATTCTTCTTTTTGCTTCATTTCTGACCATAGATCTGTCCACAGGTCTGCGCTCTCTCTCTCTGCTTTGGAGACCAGCTCTGTCCTTCTTGGTGGCTAACTTTGATCTCTGTCATTTCTTAGGCATTATTTTGGCCATACAGATGCAGACATCCCCAAGGAGCTGCAAGTGGTGCAACTGATTTAGAGCATGAATTGTGACAAGCGCTGATTCTAAATTAGGTCATTAGATATGCAATCTTCATGACGGTGGGTTGGAAGATCTCAGGTACAGTCTCAAAAAAAAAAAAGAGTAAATTCAGTATTTCTAGCAGTTTTCTATGGCACATTGAAGCAGTTTGGATATTTAAAAACTGACCTCTGCTCCTACCATCATTTATTCTATCTTCATTACAGAATAAAAACTTTTGGAAGTTTTTTGTGGTTTGAAAAGCAGATTTCCTCCATTTTTTCCTCAATTTCCTGATATAGCCAACAGGATCATGGTAGTGGCATGGGGTTGACCCCTTTGTATAGGACTAACCTGGAAATGAACGCTAATTTGGAAAACTGCCAGAAAGAGCTTATATATTTAATAGTCTGATTTTGCCAATGTGGAAAAAAGTTTGATGTTCTGAACATCTAGTACTGCTGAAAAATTCTGATTCTTTTCCAACTCATACTTCAAAGGTATAACCCCTCCACAGGGGCTCTGATGAAACTCAGGAACCCATAAAGAGTCTCCACCCATCTCTACTTCTATCTATGATTGACATAATGATTCTGTTAAGCTCATAACCACCTGAAGTTACTCTGAGAATACTGAAATTTCATCTTTAGGGAATGAAATCCAGGACATGACAAGTGTGTCTGCTAATTAAAAAGGGGAGGAAGCGTATAGCAAAGCATTTCACTTCGAATTTAGGCATTCCTGAATATTTTAGAACTCATCATTTAATTCCAACTGTTTGGGGCTTTATTCTTCCACACCAAAGCTGAGAAATAGATGTGTGTTCTGGTACCTCTCTCTAAAGCCTACAGATACGTGGAACTTAACAGGAAACAAGAAACATCTTTTTGCTCACCCAAGAGTGGCGTAATTGAGCTCTGCCTTATTAAGTAAGATATTGCAAACATGATTCTACCCAACAGTGAAAGTACTCGCAAAGATGTACACACACTGGAAAAGTAATTTAGATGCAGCATAGAAAAATATTCAGCAAGTGGTAGGTAGAAATCAGATTTATCTGAATTCTAAAGCCATTTAGGGTGGAGATGGGTTGTCCTAAATCTTTTATGGAATAGGCAACAAAAAGCATATAAATGTCTTTTGGGCATGTGTGATTTGATTTATACTTAACTATGTAGACTTGTACTGTGTGGTGCATAATAAATGCTACTTTTGCATCTATTGTGCTATATTTATGATATAACACCATGTTCTGCCTTTTCTTTCATGAGTTCAACTGGAAACTGGTTGGAGTTTAATTGCCAGTGATTTTGGTCTAAGAGAGTTCTCGGAATGATGGGATGACAGGCTCATCAACAAACCCAGGAACACAAACCATCAGACCCAAGGATGTCTACGAACTCTAACTAAGAGGCAGAGTCTGCACATGGGGGAGGGAAGACTAATTTAGTGGGTAACTCTTTCTGTGCATCTCAACTCTACTGTCTCTTTTTCTAGGGCTCCTCCCTTAATACCCAGAGTCATTTAGGACCTCTGCACAGATCCGTGCTCACAGAGATCCCTTTGGTTTTACCTGTCATAAAGACTTCCCCATTCATTGTTAGCATGGGTCTTCCCTCTGGCCTGCAGGTTACACAGGGGCAAGGCCTCTGTCCTCTGTGTTCACCACATCCTAGGGGATGTGTGTCCCATCTCCCAGCACAAAGCCTGGTTTATAGTAATGAATGAATGAATGAATAAATGAAGCAGAATAGGCAGAAGGGAAAATTTAAATTCTGGGTCTCCAAATGAAACTGTAAATGAAACATAAATTCTAGATGCCCTAACTTGCAAAATAAATACATTGCTACAGAGAGGAGTGTCTTCCTTGTGAGCCTCCCTATTTTTTGGAGAACTGGTTGTTTAGGATCTATTTGTGGGTAGTCAGTTCAACTAAATACACATATGTGCACACGCATGTGCGCACACACACACTCCTGTGTTTGGTATCTACAATGCCCATTTTAGGTCTTGGGCATACAGTCATAAGTAAGACATAGTCTTGCCTTCAGTGAACTTACCACATGGTGGAGGAAAGGTATATACACATAAATGAGCATACTAAATGGTTCATATATTTAAGAGTTGAGGGTGTGAGAAGTATAATCAATATTTCACTATAAGGGAGAAAGTGGGATGGAGGAAGGCTTCAAGGAAGGCGTGACAGTTGAACTGGACCTTGAAGCATGAGTAGCATTCTGCAGGCAGGAGAGTTGGGAAGATCTTTTCTTGGCAGAGGGACTCTGAGTAGCAAAAGCTCACGGACACGAAGCCTCTTCAACAGGGGAGAGAAGTCCACAGTATTTGCTTTAACTGTGCCTTTAGCAGAGTTGCATAATCTCCCTAAAAATCAGCTTCGAAAAGGAGAAAAATGTATCCCTCCCTTAAACACTGTTTTCTTAAAGAATTAATAAAGTTTAGTAAGTTTATATATTGCTAGGGCACTTGGAACTGGAAGTTCTTAATGAGTAGAAGTATCACCATGGGGACAGATGGCATAGGGTGACTAAACTGTATTCTTTCTTGGAAATCAAGTTCTTACCCCTGTGAGGTAAATTACCTGTTCCTGGGAGCCATCTGGTTACCTTAAAGATCCAATTTACCCCATGGGGCACCAACCAGGGAGTGCCATTTACTCCTCTTATGATTAGACCCAAGTGACATAATCATACTTGACTTTTGCCTTTACATTGTAAGCATCATACAACCTAAATGGGTTCTTAGTCTCCTGCAGGCTGCAGAGAGGTCATAGGTTGTCCTTTTTAGCTCTAATGGGAAAAGGAAAAGAACCACCTTGTAAAATGGCAGAATGGCTATTCTGGGCAAGGAAACAATGAGAGTCTAAGGCAGTGGTATTTAATAGAAATACTATGTTAGCCCCCAATGGGAGCTGCATACATAGATTTAAATTTTCTAGTGGCCACATGAAATAAAGTCAATTGAAACTAATTTTAATATTATGTTTTGTGTAACCCAACGTATCCAAAATATTGTAATTTCCATGTATAATGAATATGAAAAATTTTAATGAGCTATTTTACATTCTTTTTTCTTTTTGGTACTAAGACCTTCAAAAATAGTTTGTATTTTACACTTACAGCCCATCTCCATTCAGTCTACAGGGCTTCTTCTCCAGTGCTCAATACATACATATGGCTAATGCCTGCCATGCTGAATGGCATGAGTCTTAAACTCGGGTGTGGGTTTGCTGTACTTGGGGTTGTTGTACTTACAGCAACGTCAGTTCTGTCTACACCATCGAACATGTCCAGTGCTCCCAGCCATATGTAGCAGGTGGCTACCACACTGAGAGCTCCGTCTAAAGGTCCTTCCTGAGCACATAGGGAGAGGGGGCCGGTTGCTACTGAGAGGGCTTGAGCACAGTCCCCAGGCTAAGGCTGTTATTTGAATGAGTTGAAAGCAGGCTGTTCACTTAACATTAGAGTGTTCAGTATTTTCTTCTAAATTTTTTGGGTAGCTTGTACTTCAAATGAGCAAAACTCATTTTTATCCCCTTTCTCCGATGTTACTCTCTTGCCCTTCAGTACAGACCCCTAATCAATTGCCCCAAGTGCACCAGGAAAGAACCGATTCCCAGTTAGGTTACATCAGAAGTCTCTTTGGGACCCAGCCTATCTCTAGAATCACTTTCGTTTATACAAATGGGAGCATGCTGCATTCAGTTTTGTGACATCTGTCAATATTTTCCCTACGGACAGAGATTTTTCTGCTTACATTTATTTGTTTTCATTGAAGTATGACAATCACCCAGACAAGTACACAAATCATATATAAACAGTTTGATGAATTTGTACCAAGATACTCATGTAACTAGCCGTCAGATATGTGGCAGTTTCTATAAAGGAAACTACCTAAAGGGTTTTTGTTGAATCCAATCCTTCTCATAAGAAAACGAATCTCATGCAGTCATTTATATGTAGGGATTACAGATTACCAAAGAGTAAAGTTTCTTATTGATTTACTATAATTTTGAGATTATAAATTGCATATTGGCTCTCAGCACGTGCATACATTTTAAAGACAAAAGGGTGTCAAAAAGTCGATACAAAAAGTTGCCCAAAGTAGCCTGACATCATCCCGCCTTTTCCTTCGGGGCGGTCCGGCCTCACCTGCAGGCACTTACCGACCACCTTCACTGTGGCCACCAGATGGCAGTGTTGTCCAATCTTTGCCCACCTTCTGCCCCCTTCCCACAGCCTTGTCCCAGGGAATAAAATTGTGGATTGTTCCACTGCGTATAAAACTGACAACCCTGTTATTTTAAACTTGAAACTGACAGGCTGTTATTTTAATGAGGTCTACCAGAGCCAAGGTTAACCAAAGCTTTATTTCCCTACAAAATGTTAAGGCCACAGTTCTAAAAGGGGCCTGTGAAATTTTATGTTATTGATACTTTCTCTGACTGTACAAGTTTTAAGATATTTTTTGACAAGTAAAGCTACGTGATGAATACAGACATCTGTTTATATATAATAGCTAAATTCTACATTGCAATTGGTTCAAATTTCTCCCAACAGGTCCTTTTCCTCTAAGTTACATTCCTGCACACATACAAAAAATTCTTTTCTACTGTTATCCATTTCAGTCTGTTGTGAAGCAAAAGTCTATATTTTTAGCACTTTGACTTTCTAGCTTAATGAGTCAAAGGAAAATTTAAAGCTTATTTCAATCCCATTAATATTCTCGAATGAAATCAAGTGTAGTATTTCATTCTTTATTTCTGCGAAAGAAGCTGAGATCCAGAACAGTTAAACTTAGTTAGAAAGGATTTTCTTTTATAATACGCACTTCTACAATGTGTGGTGGCTAATAGGCATTATAATTTATTTCCTTTCCCTTGAAATGTCTTTTTATGTTGATAAAGGAAGGATTTAAAGTCAGTTGTTAACTGTGTCAATATTTAAAACATTAGAAACCACCTCTTCCCAAGCAGTTTTCCCAATGTTTTTTGCATATTTTTATCTGCTCCAAAAAGTAATTTTTAACATTTAACCAATCTTCCTGCCTGAATTTATGTATGTAGATCCTGCAAATAATCTATTTCTACACTTACAGAATTTACTTGGAATGAATATTGTCATCCGCCAAAGGCCCGCCCACAAAAGGACTTTATAAGCTCAAGAAGAGCCTTGATTTCCAAAAGTGGGCCTCAAATAAATGAATTTCGTGCTGTGTTACTATTTATTGGTGGTAATGTCAATTTGACTTCAACAAACATCTGATGCAAACCTGCTATGTGTGAAGAACTGTGCCTGTCAGACAAGGTTTGCAAAACTCAGAAACAGTTTCTGTCTTCAGGACCAGCTACATGATTTGTGGAGCCCAGTGCAAAATTAAAAGGTGGGGCTCCCTGTTCAAATATTAGGAATTTCGGGAAGGCAACAGCAGAGCGTTGACTCAAGCATGGGCACTTCTAAATGCCAGGCCTGAAGCAACTCTACAGGTTGTAAGCCCATGGAGCCTGCTTGTCTTCAAGAAGCTACAATCTAGTTGAGTTTTACTGAGATATATAACCAGGAGATGAGGCGGAGACAGAGGATGGTAATCATTACAATAACAACAGTGATGACTACTGTACCTATTAGCTGCCCAGCAACAATATCCATAATTACTTCCATTTTGCACAAAAATGTTGAAACGTAGTTCTTGGTGTCTCCACTTTTCAGATGCGATAAACAAGAACTGCATTTCTATTATGACATTTTTGTTTAGTGAGATGTCATCGAGTCTCTACTAAATAGCAGGCACTGTGTTAAACTCTTCACTTATTTCTCATTGTTGGATCATCGCAACCTCACAAGAACAGTGAGGGCACTGAGGCAATGAGGAGTGAAATCACTTGGCCTTAATCCCATAGCACAAGGAAGCAGGGCTGGGGGGCTTTGGAGCCTGCAGTCTCAAATGGACCGTTACAACAGAACTGGCATGCAGGAATGCTTTCTAGAAGCCTAGTCCCTGTTGGTAGATATCACTCATTTCCAAAAAAATGGAAAATACGAGGTCTGTCTGGAAATTATCCGGCCGTGTAATATGAAAAATAGAGATATTTATTGAAGAAGAGACAAGACACAAGAAACAGGGTACACAGGACAATGACGCCTTGGTCTCCCTCAAAGTAGGCACCTTGGGACCTCACACAGTTCTCCCAGCGTCTCTTAACCTCACCCGTACACGTTCAGCATTCTCAGGCGTCCCGCTTGTTGCAGGCCTTCCAGAATGTGGATCACTGTCAACAGATTCTCGACCATCTTTGAAGCAATCTGTGCCACACTTTTATTTGCACCGCGCTCATTGCATCGTCCCTGAAAGCCTTCTGAATCATCCAAATAGTTTCTGCAGAGGAATGTTCAAGCTTAACGCAAAATTTGGTGCAGATTCTTTGCTCCACTGACACAGGTATTTTGAATGCCGCAATCACACAGTACGCATGCTCACTCAACGGTGTCTAGCGCCCCACTAACTAGTACAGTGACGGCGTCATTGTTCACGCATGCGCATTCCAGTCCACTCGCCTTGGCGGCCAGGTTACATTGATACTGTGTAAACCGATCTTGTTATGCTAACAATGGCTGCATACTTTCCAGACAGACCTCATATACCCGGGCCCCCACAGTGCTCTGGAAATCTTTGTACTCTCCTCCAATTTATTAGTTCATGCTAATTTTCTAGATATTTTCCAACACCATTGTGATTTTAGCAGCTCTACAAACAAGTTCCTAATTTTTGGTCTTTTTCTAACAACATTATGGTGAGAGCAGCCTCTCCTAATTTTTTAGGCCTTTTCTTTCTTTTTTCTCTAGGCCTTTTCTGACAATGCCTATGGTGAACTGTCCAAAAATACAAGACTACGCATTTTTCAGGCTAACATTTTAAATCAATCCACGCTCCCCTAGGAGTTCCAAAGACAGAAGAATCCAGTGCTGTTTTCCCAGTTACTCTTCTGGTTATGAACAAGAGTGGGTTATATTGTCCTTGAATGCATCTATCTATCTCTTATCTATCATCTACCTTCACTATCAACGGAAATAATAATTTTCAGGTGGTGCGACGAACATTCCAGATGCACATTACCATAAAACCTAGGCCATTTCTCTACACGCAAGTGTGAAAAAGTGAAAGTTCTAAAAACTCCTCCCTGACTTTAAAATGGGAAAAGTGTTCCCCTTCTGGATTTTCTATTCACAAAACAGCATCGACCAACTCTTCCCCTGGGTTTTCATGACAAGAGGGAGAGTTCTCCCATAGGGCTACATATACAAGCTGGAAATCCAGCCCTCCATATTTAATGGCCTGTATCTAACAAAATTGCATTAGAAATCCTCTCCTTGAGACTATTTCTCTTATGAAATGGAAAGTAGTAAAGAAAACAAAATTTTCACCACCCTGCCATAGGGATCCACGGGGACTTGAAAGAGCTTTGCGTTTTCCTATTACACTGTACTTGGGAATAAGGTTGAGAAGCCAGACAGTAAATCTGATTCAACTAAATCCAAAGCACTTGGAGGAATCACCTTTTTATTGCAGGTAAGTATAAAAACAGTACTGGAAGCACACTGGAATCTTAAAGATAAAATGCCAGCAGCTTTTTGTGAATAGATTTGGTAGCTAAGCAGTGGTACTTAGAGAATAACCTTCATCTCTTCAAAAAATGATCTCTGCTAAAGGAGCTCTGAATGTAAATAATTAGAATGATTATTGTGTTGAGTTAGCCTAATATGAGGCTGCTTTTTTATTTCTGCTCTGAAGAGTTATGTTTTGCTCCTGATGCGTGCAAACTCACAATAGAACTATCATTCAGGTGTATGAGGGTACAGTGTGAGTCTTTGCTAGCAGGGATCGAACCCCCAAATCTCAATTTTTTTCTGAATTAATAAGATTCACTGATTTGATTTTTTTTTGGCATTTTCTCATTAGAAGCTATTGCCGAATTTTTATAATATGCAACAGTGATCCATAAATCACAAACTCTGACATGCTTCTTTCTCTTCATTGCTTTTAGTATAATAAAAGGACAGTTAAATAGCCTTTGAACAGAGTTTTCATTTTTCTTATTTCTTCAAATTATTTTCTAAGTGGAAAACCAACCCTCTTTTTGAAGCCAAATCACAGACATTACAAAAAGAGGCTCAGCCCATTTTCAATTTGTTTCTTTTGTACTCAAAAAGATAGGAGGATTTTTCAAGGGTTTTCCTAAAGATAATTGAAAGTGGGGTGTTATTTATGTAAGCACCTAAATACGACATGCCACTGGGTTCCCCTTCTCCATTATTTATATGGTTGAGAGGAAAGTTCAAATTTCAAAGGAGTTAGAACTTAGGTCCAGACCTTGATTCTACTTTTATTGGTCTGCGGAGGTGACCCCACAACAAGAAGAGAAGCTTAGAAGTCTCCTCTATTCTTCTTGACATTTTTAAACAGTTTCCTGAAAACAGAGACATAAAAACAGGCTTTTCTAAAACTTGATTAAAAAGAGGATTTTAGGAAAATACAATGAATATCCCAGGAAATTATGGAAGCGGTCTTTAAAAGGAAAAGAGCTTCTCCCTGGTCAAAAATGGCTAAGGCACAGATGGCCCTGAGCTCACTCCCACTGTGGTGTTTGCTCCAACTGCTGTCAATACAGACTCGTCCACTAGAGCCTTGGCCTGGGACTCTGCATTGCTAGCTTGTATCCTTCCCAGCTAATTCTCATACACAGGAAATCTGAAAACTCAGACCCACAGAGTTAAGAAATGTACTACGTGATCTCTCCAGGGCACCTTCAGCTCTGTGACTTTAACTTTGTTTTCTTTCTCTGAAAGATCTTTTAATTTTCAGATTTAATCTAGCTTTTTACATTCGTATTTTCACTTCTTCCAAGACTACAAGACGGTTTCTCATGACCAATGAATCTCATTGCAGTAATGTAAAAAATCTCCAAAAATATAATAAAAATAAAAATTAAAAATCTCCATTTATTTTGTTTAATTTTTTGCATATGTAGTACTACTGCCCTGACTTAATTCATGATCCTTTGTGGGCATGGCTGCATCGCTGCGTGCTTGTGCATTCAGTCAGCAAACATTCGTTAAGGGCCTTCTCTGCCTAAGGTTGTCCACTAGGCACCAGGGCTGCAAAGATGCAAGGACATTGTCCTTTCAGACCGAGGTCATGCAGAAAAAGTAAATTCTCAGAGAAGTGGGCTGAGTTTGTTCATTCATTCCTCAAACATCTACTGTGTTCCAGGCACTGCCCTTGCTTCCTATTCTGGGGAAGTGTAGCCATAAAAACGAACAGTTGTGCAATGTGATATCATCGTTGGCAAGCACTGAGTTGAAAGGCATAGAAGGTGAGTGTAGAGAGTGTACTTGTGGGCTTTTTCAAAAGCACAGACCAGTGACCCAAAGTTGATTAAATTGAGAAAAATGGGAAAAGCTAAGGGGACTCAAGCCATAACAAAGGGGGTAGGGTTCAAGGCGTTAAATCAGGACCCTTGAAAATAGGCACATGGTAGCACCCAAGGGCTGTGACCACTGAACCAGAAAGCCCATCAATTTCCAGGGAGGGTATGAGAAGTGAGGCTGGCATTCTCACGGCCTGGGGACATTCAGTTGGCTGGGAGTGCTGCAGCTGCCTTTAAATACAGGGCTATTCACATGTGTGTGCATATGGTATGCACGCAGCTTCTGGTGGGTGAGCATGACCAGAGCTGTAGCACGTGGTCGAGAGGTACAGAGAAGGGGTCCTGGGTCTGCCGAGAGTACCGGGGGTGCAGGGAGAGGCCCATATAGGGTGTTACTAGAGTTGATCTTGAGGAACGAGCTGGTGTGTGTTGGGAGAATGGGGAGGCCGTGTTCCGAGGCTCATGTGGACCACGCCCACTTATGCTTTGGAAAGTTATTTGGTGTGACTGGCAGGGAAAATACATGTGTTGTTGGAGAGGCAGGAGTTGGGGCCAGAGAACTGGGCAGACACCAGCAGGTCCTACAGTGTTTTATAGTCTGCAGTGAGCAGTCTGGGCTCTTTTCTGGAGGGAGAACAGTCCAGGCAAGGTCCAAAAAGACACAGACAGGTATGGAAGTGAGAGAGCTGGGCTGGGGTGGGCAGTGGTCTGGGATGACGACAAAGGCAGATGGCCAGGGCCTCGTTGTTGACATCTAACGTGGATTCTTAGCTGGCAACTCCGTGACCCATTTTCCAGCTTAATTAAACTCTCCTTCTTACAGAGCCCTGCTTCCCTCCCCACGTACCCGCCCCCCAGCTCGAGCTTTTGCTGAGGCTGTTTCCAAGATGTTACTTCCTCCACCAGGACAGAGATCTTTTTCTCTCAGCCTATCAACAGCCTCTTTCTCTTTTCAGGCAGAGATCATGCAGAGAAAGTATTAATAAATTAGAGGAGTGTGCTGAGTTTGTTCATGCATTCTTTAAATGTCTACTATGTTCCAGGCACTCTCCTAGGCACAGGGGATGAAGCATGAACAGAAAAGGGAAAAAATCCCTTCCTTCATGAGCCTAGTGGATTCTTACAATAAACATGACGAGCCAGTAAAATATATGGTATTTTGGACAGAGGTAAGAGCTAAGGTGAAAAATAAAGTGGAGGAAAGGGTTGGAAGTGTGTGTGGAGGTGGGTGAGGGCTGGGTTGTCATTTTAGACAGGATGTTCACGGAAGGCCTCACTGACAAGGTGGCATTTGCTAATGTAAGAAGGTAATGTCTGTTCTTTTGAAGATACATTTAGATTTTTTTTTTTTTTTTTTTTTGAGACAAGAGTCTCACTCTGTTGCCAGGGCTAGAGTGAATGCCGTGGCATTAGCCTTGCTCACAGCAACCTCAAACTCCTGGGCTCAAGCGATCCTCTTGCCTCAGCCTCCTGGGTAGCTGGGACTACAGGTATGCGTCACCATGCCCGGCTAATTTTTTCTATATAGTTTTAGTTGTCCAATTAATTTCTTTCTATTTTTAGTAGAGACAGAGTCTCACTCTTGCTCAGGCTGGTTTCGACCTCTTGACCTTGAGCTATCCTCCAGCCTTAGCCTCCTAGAGTGCTAGGATTACAGGCATTAGCCACTGCGCCTGGCCTAGATTGCATATTAATGGCAGAAAAATTTCAGCATCTCACTTCTTCATTCATCTTTATAAGAGAGATTCTCTCACATTTCCCTTGAAAGGTGAATCTCTCTTGGACTACCTTTCATTTTTCCACTTTTAGTCGTATGTGTATGGGGGTGGTTTCTCTTCCATAAGACAGCAGTAGTGCATGTATGAAAATAAAGGTAATTGACACTTGATCTTGGTTGGGGAGACAGCTGAGAGGGTGGAACATCATGCAAATCAGGGAGACAACACCCCAAGAAGGGGAGGAACCACTGTCCAGCCAGCCTGAAGTATCATGCCATATGGACATGGGAGCCAGGGGAGGAAGATTTTGTTTTATAATAGAAATATTTGGACTTAAACATGGAATCTCCTGATTTTCAAATTCTCTCTCCACTTCCATCCTTGTCTTCATCATGATTATTATCACGGTCATCATAATGTCAGTCACCACCATCACCACCAAAACAGTGTAGGCTGACTGGAACGCAGCCGTACAGCTGGATTTACCTTGAGGGCTGACTGCTTTACAGCTTTGTTTGAAAACAGTCTCAGGTCTGAAGCTCTCCCAGATAATGTCAATTCATTCTGCTTTCTGCCTTCTTTACATTTTGCACTCATTTACCTATTCATTCATTCAGCATTTGCCCAGAGCTTACTGAGTACCACTGCACTAGGGACATGCTCATGATTGAAGCACACCTTCCAGAACCTTTAGTTAAATTCTTCAGTTATTATTGGTGCTGCACAGAAACGGAGAGTTGTTGGAGCTGTAAGGCACTCCTGAGAGTGAAATTTATTTCTATCATCCCATCGCACCAATGAGCACTTTATTTTATCAGTATCTCATGCATTTGATTTGTTTATTGTTTCATTTGGATACGTATTATCTCCATAAAACATCCTGATGCCCCTGGTAAAGAACAGTATCTTGTACATTTTTGTACCTTTTCAGCAGTTAGCTGAGTGTTGAACACATGGTAGATGCTCAGTAAATATGCTTCCGGTTGAGTACTGGATGGTGGAGAGAGCCTCATAATTTTCAAAAAGGATCTACATAAAGACAGATGTGGAGTCCATCAGAACTTATTAATTCCTTGGAGGGCAAAAGTTTGAGTAGATGAGCAGGAGAGGAAAGAACAGGCTTTTGAATATGTTATTCTGTACAAAATACCTCAGAAGCCAAGCATCTGGGAGAGAAAACGTTCATCGTTACAACGTTGCAGAAAACCATGATGCTGCCTTTGTAACCCACACGTGGCCATGGGTGTAAACTCATTTGCTCCTCGTGCGTAGTATTATACGACCACAGTGTTCAGGTAATTAAGAAGGAAAGAAAGTATATTTCATGCTATTCTGGGTTCACTCTTAGAGGTGGTATTTTTTCTTTGGAACCACTAGATTGATGGCATGAGTTTGGTAAAGGTCTGAATATCATTTTTTGGAAGAGTTAGTGAGCTGACACCTTGGTTACTTCCCCCTTTCCATGATATCTTAATACTTGAAGCAAGAATGGCAGAATGAAGGCTTAAAGTTCCATAATTTCATAAATACTAATTAATAGCCCAATAAATTTAATTAGCTCTGTCAGGTGATTGGCTGAATTTTTCAGCATTGACTCTTTCTGGAATTTTCATTTTCACTACATGCGTACTACTCCAATTTGAAGGAGTAAGTGCGACTTTACTGAATCTGAAATGGTGCCATTTAAAGAGGGATGTATATGTTCCTCGCACATGCCTTTCACTCTTTTTTTTCCCCAGGAAAGTGTTAATTAGCGGGAGGCCTCTTTACACTGAACAAACAGACTTTCTGCTGACCTAGATCCAGATTGTTTTATTTTATTTTCTCTCCCAAATCCCCAAATGAGGTGCAGCATCTCATTTTCATGAGGGTCTGGGGAGGAGGGTACATCAAACACTCATGATTTGTTAAACATAAAATTACCCCCAAATTAGGTTTCGGATTAAATGATGGAGGGAGTTTCAAGGAAATGAATGCAAAGCTGCACTTGTTTTTGCTTATCAGTGGCTTTTGAGCGTTGACGCCCTGCAAGGCAGGTTCCCGTTGCTGGGTAGCTCAGCAGAAGGTCCCGCCTCGTGATGCAAGGTGACTCACGGGGCTAACTCATGTCTCCCTCCTTCTTCCTTGTCACTTGTATCTGCCTCTTTCTCTGTCCTTAGCACTGAGAAAGGAAGGGAATCCCTTCTTGACCTGCATGTTACTGTCCATTATCCCTCTTGGCATGCTGCAGAGACCACTATTCCTCCTCATGAGCTGTAAACTGACTTTAGACCAAGAGAAAAGACTTTCGTTTGCCTCAGCCAAGGGCCATGCAGTCCTCCAGGTGCTGAGCAGACTCCCCCAGTTCCCAAAGACCTCTGTTGGCCACTTTTGGCATCTTTGACTTTCTTAGACATTTCTAAGTACAGGTTGATGCCCCAGTGGCTTAGCCATCTTGAAGACCGCTGCCCATGGACAATGACAATATGATTCCTAATTGGTCTATGCTGGCTTTGAAGGCTGGATCTCTGGGGTCTTAGAAGGAAACTGACAGCACAACTCAACTTGGGTGATTTGCAGATAGTTCTACGAGGGACTTGATATCAAGGTGAGAACGGGGTGTTGGAAAATCATATGGAATAGTGCAGAACCTGAGGTTACTGGGGCAAAGTGACCACCAGAGGCCCACAGGACTGAGGTATGGGGGAGGGACAGAGCTCTGGACAGGCCAGTTGAGGGGAACTGTGACCGTCAGTGGAAGTGCGGCAGCCTGGTGGGGAGGAGGCCTTGGGAATGGATACTGGGGCTTCACTCTTCTCTCGGAGCTCCTGGAGGTATCTCCCTTTGGCCAAACCTAACTGGAGCCTGAACACAGGGAAGCCCACGGGTGCAGTTCCTGTCATCAGCCTCCCAGTGCCAGGCAGGCGGCAGAAGAGGGGAGAGTACGGGACACAGAGAAGATGTCCAGCCCCATGGTGTCGTGGCATTCGGGGTGGAGAAAGGTGGTCCTGGGAGCCTGCAAGACAGCCCAATCCCAGCCTCACTAGTCCATTCTTATGCTGCCTCTGCTAGGAGACCGGGTCTAGCTCCGCAAAGCTCACGCGGTCCCGAGCCCAGCTGCCCCCAGCTCATGTCATGTTTTCTGTGCATCGCTGCTTTATACGCGAGGCAAAAGCGTACCTTTCCTCGGGAGCTTCTGTAGCACCGGCCTCCGGGTGGGTAAGACGTGTGACGAAGCATTCCCAGAACCCCCAAAGACCAAAGCAGGACCCCGGTTTCCTGCCTCTTGGTTTTGTTTTCTTTTTCCTTTTTTGGTTTTCTTCTCTCTCCTCTCCTTGCCCTTTGTTCTCTATTTCTAAGCCTTCCCGATTCGTGTGGTTTAATTACCAGCCTGCCCTTGCCTCCCTGAAATCATCTGGAATGTTTCTGAGACATCCACGGCTGACTCAAACCCACGAGGGAAATTCACGAGTACACGCTACAAGGATCCGAGTCCCTGAAGTAATAGCCTCTTTGTGCTTGGCGTCTACTTAGTTTGTTTAAATCCAAGACACAGGCAGTGAGGGAAGGGGGTCGAGGTCGCAGAAGGGAGACGGGGTCCACGACACAGCCCCAGGTTTGCATTCCTCCGGAGCGGCTGGTCATTAAGCAGATGCTCCAACTCCAGGCAAAGGGAGGCTGAGGAAGTGGGTTCCCCGGGGACGGCTGTGGTTGAGTGAATCCGAGGTGCAGTCACAGGCCCAGATGTGTCATCTTTTCTCTCCGGAGGCTTCTGTTATTCGAGTTCTTTCCTATAGCTTTGTTTTTCCACAAAAGGCTCTGGTGCGCCAGGAAACCAGTCTGTTTCAGAATCAGCATGGTGTGGGGGCAGCTTTATAAATCACAGCCTCATGGGGACTCACTCCAGGCCTATTTTGCTTTCAGAAATTCTCATTAGGCAGGAGAGTGTAGAGGGTTCACCCCGTTCTCTGTCCCCAGGTGGTGGTTTCTGTAAGCTTGGGGAAAATCTGCCAACTGGAGACGATTTTTCTCATGACTTTTTGTTTTCATCAACTTCCCTCTCCCTAGATTCTTTCGGCGTTGACCGGCGACGCTGCCCTTTTCATTTGGGCATCTTTTTGGCTTTGCTTTCAAGGCGCAGGAAGTACAGGGCAGCTGAGACGCGATTCTCCTAGGTCTTGGCCCCCGCTCGCCCACTCGTTTTAAGTTTCTTCCTTCCCCTGCCCAGCCATGAATTTTTAAAAATCGATGTCTACAGACTGTGGGGACTCCGGGCAGGGTCAGGCCCGCCCAACCTGAGAGAGCCGCGTTTGTTGGTGGAGGTCCCCCGCCACTGCCCTTTGCTTCCCTGGGCCGCTCTCGCCTGCCCACCCCGCCATGTGCTGCTGAGACATCGCTGTTCCCGCTGCGCCCTCTGGCCTCTCAGCAGCGACCGTGACGGTGCCCTAATGCTGTGTGTGTGCCCAGACCTTCTTTCCAAGGCCCTCGTCTTCTGCTCTTCTGCAAAAGGGATTTGCTTTTCATTCTGTGCACAGCTGGAAGATGAATGGATTATTCTTTGCAGTGCACATATATGCATTTACGTTTATATATATGCATGCATGTGTCATATTTTATATGTATATCTCCTGTATTTATATATGTACTTTAAAAATGCCTTCTGGAGACAGTGCTATAATTCAGAGAATTCTGTTGCCTCACAGTGGGTACCACAGTAGGGCACCAAGAGAGATGTCTGGGGTCAGATGAGTCCCCTTCAAATTGCCCTGGGCTCTTCAGTTGCTGTTTTGTCTATTCCTATGACTGAGACTGAAACTGAAATGTTCTCTATCACAGTGGTTCTCATTTTGGCTGCACATTGGAATCATCTGGAGAGCTTTAAAATACTGATGCCTGGGTCTGGACCACAGAGACTCTGATGAAGTTAGTCCATCGGGGGTGCAGCCTGAGCACTGGGATTTTTCAAAACTCCCTGAGTGATTCCAGTGTGTGGCCAAGATTGAAAACCCTGGCCCAGCAGTTGGCTCAGAGGGGAATGACTTGTACTGATAGGTAAACAGTGAGACGCAACATCAGGTTGTATGCAGAGCTGGAGAGACAGCATATTACAAAGATACTGAAGATGAAACTTTTACCAATATATATTTTTTCACTTGTGCATCTTCCAAGAGTAGGACTTTGTGTTCAGCACCGAGGACACAAAGAAGTACAATTCCATCATGCCAGTCAACAATTTTATTAGGCACTGCGTGGTTAGATAGTGTCTTAAAATCTAGCGGTGGTGAAGACAGACAGATATGCAAGTAACAATCACCCAAGACTCCATGACAAATAGAGTGTGACTCATTTACAGAAGAAATGCCATGGAAGCGGTTACTTATCACTGAGGAAGGTTTCTTGGGTGAGGTGGCTTTTGAGTTGAACCTTGAAGAAGTGTCCTATTTTGACAGTTGGAGAATTAGGTGAAAGGCCTTCTAGGCAGAGCAAAGGCAAGGAGTCCCCAAGAGCAGGGCCATTTGGAGACCAGCACACATGTGCTCTGGCACAAAGAGAAGTCAAGGAGTGGGTGTGGGGATGGGAACCTGGAAAAGTCAGTGGAGCATGGATTACAGGCATGCTACACTCAAAGTGATGAAGTTGGGGTTAACTTCTATAGGCACTGTGGACCCATCTATCTTTGGGAGTCCTTAAGTGCCAAGAAGACATGGATGTTTTAGGAGAATGGTGTGAAAGGAAGTTGGAGATGAGCAGGCTGAAATCAGAGGGATCAAAGAGGGTAATGAGGCAAGAGCCATCATTGGGACCAGAGAGGAGGAGAACATTTCTAGGACAGTGGCAAAGGAACAGACAAGAGGGGAGTGCTTATGTGGGAGACATATTTCAGATAGATAGATATGAAAGAACAGGTAGGAATTCATAATAAATTGGAAGGTTGTAGGAGGTCAATTAGAAGGAGAAATCAAGGATGACCCTTCAGTTTCTACCTGGGTGACAGAGCCTCCGGGAAGGCATGGCTTTTAAGTTCTGGGTGGCTGGGGCTCTACAAGGGTCCATGGGCTTCAGGCAAGCTTCACAAGGACCCAAGTCCACTACACTCACTACTAGATTTCCAGTGCCTGGCCCATAAAATAGGCACAGAGATTTGTTAAATGAACAGGTATTTGTTAAATGAATAAAGGCAAAATAAATAAAAAAATAAATGCAATTCTCTGAGAAGGAAGTACCTGAGGCTGAGCAAGGTTTCGGAGGAGAAAGGTAGGGTGTTTGGTTTTGCCATGTTGAATTTGGAGTTCCAATAAGGCAGCAGGTAGTTGGAATTGCAGGGCTGCAATATGAGAGAAAGGCCAGGGGTAAACATGTAGAGATTGTCCTCGAAGGGACATTTAATGGGGGATTCAGGCTGTGTGCATGAAAAAGTAGCTAAAGATAAAATGAGCACAGGCTGGGTGGCAGAGGGTGTTCAAGACACTGTGTGCTCCAGGAATTCAAATGAGGAAGCCTTCTTGATGTATAAGCCTCATCTTAGATCATCCCAAGGAGCAGGTACTAAAGCATTGTTTTGAAGTATGAATACACAGATCCTAGGAAGAAAGAAAGAGGAAAAAATTCCAGGTTGAAGAAAGAACATGAACAGAGCCATACATGGGGACACTTCCTAGATCCTTGGCACTCAAGGGCTTACCTGGGAGCTTGTGAAAAAGGCAAAACCTCAGTCCCCACCTCAGGTGTCCTGAACTGGAACCTATGCTTTAACAAGACCCCTAGGCAATTTGGAAAGACTCCAAAGCTGGATAAGCACTGGCCTAGATCACTTTAGTTGTAGTGACAATTTGTGTCATGGAATATGTTACACAGGGGAAAGTAATGGGGACAGTTGAATGGGAAAAGAGTCAATGCCACATACTGTGATCTTTTAGGAAGCTCATTCTGCTAGAAGTGCAGGCGAGTCCAGAGATACTTACAGGCAAAACAAACAGACAAATCCATTTAACCAACCAGTGAGGAAGAGGAAATTAGACATTAGGAAAATGTCTAATTCTAGGCTATGTTTTATGATGGCTTTATACCCTTCATGGTACTCAGCAAGGGCTGGCGTTGTGTGAATAGCTGTGGCAGCACCACAGCAGCCTACGTGGCAATTCAAGATGGATAGTGCCCGCATGCTCTCAAAAACACCCCCATTTCCCAAATCGAGCTCCCTCCCTCTTTGTGTTTGTTTTTTTTTTGGTTGTTTTTTTTTTTTTTGAGACACAGTCTCACTCTGTTGCCTGGGCTGTAGAGTGCCGTGGCGTCAGCCTAGCTCACAGCAGCCTCAAACTCCTGGTCTCAAGTGATCCTTCTGCCTCAGCCTCCCGAGTAGCTGGGACTACAGGCATGCGCCACCATGCCCGGATAATTTTTTACATATATTTTTAGTTGGCCAATTAATTTCTTTCTATTTATAGTAGAGACAGGGTCTTGCTCTTGCTCAGGCTGATCTCGAACTCCTGACCTTGAGCTATCCACCCGCCTCGGCCTCCCAGAGTGCTAGGATTATAGGCGTGAGCCACCACGCCCGGCCTCTCCCTCCCTCTTTGATAAACAATTGAACCCTTTTACTGGATCTCTTTAGCTTCTCCCAAACCACCCCAAATGTGATTATTAAGCAAGGAAGTAGCTTGATCAAACTTCACAATATAATGCTGTATTATAAAGTATAGCATTATATTGTATCATTATAATTATCATTATATATCATTATATAATTATAAAGTATAATTATAAAGTATATATTTCCATTACAGTTATTTTGTTTAGCTTTATTTCATTAGATATGTAGTACCCATGCAAATATCTTCATGTAAGTTTGATAACAAGGTGCTTTTTCATCTCTTCTGAATAAATCATAGAGAGTTAAGAAAATAAAAGGGCAACACAGGAACAATCTTACTTTCCAATTGCTTCATTCATATTCCCAAATTACTTTTAAATTTTTATTAAATTATGTCAAGTCAATTTGTGTCTACAAGCGACTTAAAAAATATTAAACGACTAGCTCTAACCTCAAAGGAAAATTTAATTTTCTATTTTAGTATAAAATTATTAGTCATGATATTTAGCTGCATAACTTCTGAAAGCAAATTATGCTGACCAAAAACCTATCTGTCGAGAATGTCGTACTTCATCAAAGCACATAATATTGAAAAGTCGTATTTGAAAACTAGGGGAGCTTTCAGGACGACTGTTTCAGTTTGATCTTTCCTACACGTAGTTGCAGAAGCTTTGGTCTTTATCAATTAACTTATTCTCAATCAAACAACAGTAGGGCTCCCAAAGGCCATTCTGTGTATGGGAAGAAAACAAGAGACGGTGATCATCACAAAAGCTCGGAGAGCCGTGTGCTGGAACTGCTCCGATAGCACCTCTGAAATGCCCACATATACCATCACCTCCCAGTTCTTTGAGCTCACCTACGATGAACAAAATGAAATGTAAATAAACTAGGTATCAAAGAGGAAAAAAAGGAAAATTATACTCATCACGCTTCTTTTTGTTCACCTCTGTCAGTATTATGCTGTGGGTGAAGAAGTCAACGTGAGAAATAATGATCGAGATGAAAGTGTAGGATGGTGACACAGGGACAGACGGAGTTGACAGTCGTTTCCTGTGCAGTTGATGTTTCCTGCTTCCTACTTGCAAGGTAAGCGCTCTTCCTTTCTGTTTTCATCCTTAGCCTACTCATCCCTCCTGTACACTCTCTAATCCATACCTCCCTCTCCACTTGCGTCCTACCTCCTGCACCGATGATTGACAGTTACTGCAGTTATTCCTGTTAGAAGTGAAGCTTCAGAACACGCATCCACATGAGCAGAACATCCCAGAGCAAGGCAGTGGTGTGGATCAGAGGAATCTTACATAGCACAGCATTCAATGTCCGATGAGACCAAGGACTAGCACTGCCCCCATCCCCAACAATTTGCACATTCACAAATGCCCGTTACAGGTTGAATTGTGTTCCTTAAAAAGACAGGTTGAAGTTCTAACCCCAGAGACCTCAGTATGTGGCCTTGTTTGGAAATAAGGTCTTTGTAGATGTAATTAGTTATGATGGGGTCACACTGGAGTAGGTGGGTTCTTAATCCAATGTGACTGGTGACCTCAGAAGAGCAGAAGAGGCACAGACACAGACACGCAGGGAGAATGCCATGCGACAGGAGGTAGCTATTGAAATGCTGCAGCAGCAAACCAGGGAAAGCCAAGGATTGCCAGTAACACCAGAAGCTAAGAGAAGGCATGGAATAGATTCTCCCCGAGAGCCTTCAGAGGGAGTGTGGTTCTGCCAACACCTTGATTTCAAACTTCCAGCCTTCAGAACTGATCGACAACACATTTCTGTTCTATTAAGCCACCCGGTTTGTGGTACTTTGTTACAACAGCCCTAGGAGGCTAAAGTGACCCTTACTAAAATAACAACAATAAAAATAACAACCTGTCACATACAGTCAGGAGTCAGCCCTGACAGGTGGGTGTTCTCAAGACAGTGGATAGTTTTCCTAGACAACAGCACCTCTTGGTTGCTAAGAGTCAGGTCTTTCTAAACCTCTAGCGAACTTAGACGCATGTGCTTCTCATTAAGCATGTAGATGGCACTATGTCCCCATCACAGAAGGACAATAGCTTTGCAAGGGGCATGTGCTGTCACAGTGCAGATCTGAGGAGCCCTCAATAAAAGTAGGTGAATGGATGTTTTCTGCTATGCACTGGTAATGTTTTGGTAAATTGAATCATATTTTAAGTACTCAGAGGGAGCTTGCTATTTAAATTAAATTTCTTTGCAGAGCAAGTATGACTTTTTGTCTCCTACAAAATCAGATTTTTTTGATCTTGGTATTCTTAAAGCAGGGAGTACAGCTTTGTCTTAGATACTATTAGGAAAAAAAAAATCTTATGACTTGGTGTCAGGTTAAGAAAGATGTTAAAGATTGACCTACAAGTATCTTCTCAAGATGTTACAGGCTGACAAATTCGAAATAATTTTACTAAGTGCTTTTCACTAGCAGATTCTAAATTGAGAAACAGGGCGAATTTTATTATCCACTTCAAATATTTGAGATTCTATAAATGTAGACCACTTAATATATTTGCTTTATAAATGTAATAATAATAGTGCTAATTTAAGAATATTGTATTTTTATATCCCAACCCGACTTGACTGCTAGGAGCCCATATTTTTCCAAAAAAGGAAATTTCTTGGAATGTTCTGAGAGCTTAGGATAAAATGGGGACAAATTTAATTCAACATAGAGAAAACTGAAGCAGAGGAATTTACAGTTAATTCATGGATTAATTCAGAATATATCGAATATGTACCATGTGCTTCCGTGGTATAGAATCTTTTCAAAGCATAATTCTTATCCTTATGGAGATACAGTTGCATACTAGCTAGCGAGCATATAGACAAAGAAAGGGTTATATGGCAGTTGTAGACAGCGTCGGTGACGGAATACTAAAAACAGTGTGTGAACGATAAATGCTCTGTTGTTTGTGGGGCTTGAGGTCTTGGAAGGGATTCTGTCCGTTGCTCTGATATTCTCTGCAGACTTGGCCTTGACTCGTTTTGGGGCAATGAACAGTCTCGAAGAGTATAATTATCAGTGTCACGAAGTGTCTGGACGGTTCTGTGTGCACCAACTGGCAAACCAGCATTCATGAGTACAGCGAACTTTTAAATTCCAAGATTCTAGGAAAAGAAAAGTCTGGGAACTGAAAACCATTCCCCTTGCTATTCTGAGACTGCTTCGTGGAGATTGTTGTTTTATTTCAGGATCATTGGTGAGGCTGCTCCCCTCGTTCAGAAGGACTTTTCCTTCTAAATTCATTGTTAATTAGAACCTGAATGTTCACATTCTCCTCTTAACATGACATTCCTTAAATTTCTAACGGTTAACACAGGGCAGAGCCTACAGATCAGTGTGGCGTTTGCTTTGGGGGCAAAATTTAAGAAGGAGGGACACCCCAAAACTCAACAATCAAACAAAATAGAGAATTTTGATGAAATCTTTTTAAAAATTAAAAATGAATGCAAAAAAAATCTGTCATGAATAAAATATCAAAATTTTAAATAAAAACAAGTTCGATCGATATTGTTGTTTTTGTTTTCCTTTTGCCTGGGAGTCCATTTCAGCCCTGGGCTCACGTATGGTTGGTTGTAAGAGCACCATTAATGAACACCAGCCACGTATTGTATTTAAAGCTTCCTTACTTCTCTTCTGAGGCTGAAAAATTTCCAGTTAAAATAATAATGATAGAATGCTTTATTTAAGAACAAGCTCTCAAAGTTCATTTCTTCGCTTATTTAAGTTCAACAAATGCATATTATTGTTCAACATATGGGTATCCTGCGTCTTGGTTGTGTCCCAGGCCCCTTGTGACACATGTGAGACCACCTCCCAAGGCTTCAAATCCTGTCCCTAATTTCTATTTTCCTTATTTCATGCTCTTCAACTTTCATTTCCTTACTCCCAGTTTTGGTCATGGAGGACGCTGACAGATGAAATGAACAGCGTGAGTCTCCTAACTCAGTTTTTCGTATCTCCCCGTGTGTGGATTTCCCTGCTTAGCAAGCTTCAACAACTCTGTGCTGATTCGGAAGCAGGGGAGGATCAGCTTGAAGGGGCGAGAGGCCGTGCTCCTCTGTGCAGAGGCAGAGGCTGCAGGCTTTCATCAGAGACAGGCGTGGAGGAGCCCACGTAGCTGGTGTCACTTACAAAACGGCGGCAGGCTCTCCTGGCAAATGGGAAGCCATTTAGAGTTCAGGGCTTCTCCTGGTGGGTTAAATACTGTAAATCCTTAGGAGTAATGCCAGAGCTATAGAATCAATAAAAACCAGAGTGACCTTCCCTCGGCCTGCCCTCTAAGTGGATGATCCCAGAGTGATAGACACCTCGTTGCTACATGGGGGAAATGTAATCTGGCGAAAATGACAAGGATCCCTTCTGTGTTACTTTATTCTCGGCCTTTCTCACTTTTAATCAGTTCTGGCAAGGCATGAGATTTTCCGATATGTTTTCAAGTTTAATTTTTAAAAACCTCATACTTCAGGATGACACTGGCTATCCAGTGAATCACGAAATCCCTCTGATCTCTTTGGGGACAGTGGCAGGCACCATCAACGCCAGACCTGGACAGCTGCTCTGTGAAGGACCGAGCTGGTGGGAGAGGCCAGGACTGAGAACAGGCTCACCGCAGGAGCTGAAAACATGAGGGGGACAAAGGTGGCAGAGGAAGCGACCTCCTGATAACAGTTCTGAACACAGAATGGGGGAGAAGAAAGGCAGCAGAGAGCAACAGATGTGGAAAGAATGTCCCCGCGATCTGGTCCTTAGCTTTACACCTGTATGGTTTCCTAGCGCTGCAGTAACAAAGTACCACAATGGGGTGACTTAAAGCAACAGAAACTTATTCTCCCAGTTCTGGAGGCCGAAAGTCTCACATCAAGGTAGCTGGCAGGTTGGTTCCCTCTGGAGGTTCTGGGGAGGGTCTGTCCATCCCTTTTCCCTAGCTTGGCATCCTTTGACTTCCAGCTGCATCACTCCAATCTCTGCCTCTGTCTTCACAGGCTGTTCTCCCTCTTTGTGTGTCTCCTCTGGGTCTCTGTGTCCAAATCCTCTTCTAAGTAGGACACCAGTCATTGGGTTTAGGGCTCACACTACTCCTAGATGACCTCATCTTAACTTAGTTACATCTGCAAAGATCCTATTTCCAAATAAGGTCTCATCCACAGCTAGTGGAAGTTAGGACTTCAACATGTCTTTTTGGAATACACAACTCAACCCACAAGTATACCTTATATTAAATAACCAAAAAGTATATTTTCAGCTACTGGAATGAAAGAAATGTAAGTTCCTCAAAGTGCTTCCTTATGTTTTAGGGCAATGTCTATCAGATTTGAGTGAGACCACGCACCTGGAATGTTTATTTAAAAAGGCACATTTTGATGCAGAATGTCTGTAATGGGATTCATGATTGGCATTTTAAAAGTATTTGAGTGATTCTGATGCAGTGATCTGGGGACCCTACTTTAAGAAAGAACATTTTGGTATAACTTTAACTCTCCCCAAATTGTCAGTGCCTTGTTTTTAATTCCCAGATATTTTCTACATTGGATAATTGTTATTTATCTTTGACTCAGTTTTATAATGTGATGTATAAAACGATTTCCATTGTCAGTCCTGATTCATTATTAATACCATTCATGAATTGTTGGTCCGTGAACTGAGACCTTACTCAGGGAAATCATGTCACTAAAATCCTTATCCATTTTCTAACTTGCTTTGAGATTTATTCAAATTGTAAAAGATATTTTCATTTGAATTTTTAAAAACCAGTTGCCATTTTGTTTGAAGGTATCAGACTGATGCTGATAAAAATTTAAGGCTTGTCTTGATGATACATCTCTTAGCATGATAACAGTCTTTAACATAATAGTTAGAGCATTATTAGGGAACAAGCTAATAGGCAAAAGACACTTCTGCTAGCCTGAGTTGAGAAGGAGTCTTCAGATAAATTTTCTCATCTGTGCAATGGATTTAATTATAGAAACTATTAGTATGGAAGAGCCGGGAGAGACTACACACTCAATAAATATTAGCAATTAGCTGTTATTTTATTTAGTCATTAAATAACAATAACCTGTGCCTTTGGAAAGGACATTCTCCCCATTTTACAAATTATTACCTGAGAAGCAAGAGGTAACAATAGAAGATAAGCCAGTGTTGCATTTTTTCCATTGTCTTCCAAATGTTTATGAATAATGAGGCCAGAGACATCTCTTCAAATAGTATTTAGTTATGTTAGCAAGGAGTGTATATTAAAACCTTTTATATAGACATGTATTAAATGTTCCTGTGTAGCAAATATTTGCACACTTGGTAATCATTTTCTCATTTTTCATTGTGGACAAAGAGAAACCAGAGCCTTCTTTCTCTCCACTTATTAAACTGTTAATATTTGTAATTGAAACTTAAGAATCTTATACAGTGGTTCAATTTAAGCACAATGGCACTATAAAGAGTGTTATTTACATAGACCCTTCTTTGGCTCTATATACATAGTGATCTACATATTTACACATGTTCTGTATACACATGTATCTATCACAATATATACATGCCTTTGGAGGTGTTCAGGATGAATGTAACTCTATAATTTTAAAAAGAGGAACTCCCAAAGGTCAGATAATTGTGTGATGCCTCTAAGAATTTGGTTTTAATTTGCAGAAACATTGCTGTGGGAGTGGAATGATCTCCACTTAGCTTTATGGCTTTCCTTTGGGTTTTTATTTTTTAATTTCTAATTTCTTGGTAATAGGGAGATATAATTTTTTTCTTAATTTGTTGGTATGTTGTTCAGAGGATTTACACAGCTAACAAACAACCTCCACGCTCAGTGGTGGATTATTTTCCAGTAATGTGCAAATACTTCACAATTAAAATAATTTCCCCCAAATCCCAGTCCTGTTATTACAGTGAGTTTTTGGTTTCTTCACATTATTGCTCATCCCTCCCCTCCCCTAATTGCCGTTTAACTCATTCTTAACCTTTATGATAACTATAAGCTGCTGAGTGGGTACCACCTTACTGAGAAATGAGAATTTTCTCATGATTTTTATCTTTTGGCAAACTTGGAAATTATGCAGCTTCTCGTTTCTGTAGATGGCTCTTCTTAGAAAGTTTAGAGCAAAAGTACTAATAATTCATTTCATTTCAGCTCACTTTTATTTTACTACTTTGACCTACAATGAGCATCACTCTTCCGCCCCTTTGATCTCTTTCATGCATTCTTGTCCCCAAAGTTCCAATAAAACATTGACCCTAAGTTGCAAAATATTCACATCCAACTTATTTTCTCTTTAGCAGTAAATTTCCTGAGGTCGTAACCCTGATTGGCTATCACAGGCCCCAAGTGAGTTGTCAAAGAGATAAGTTACATTGTGTGGCTATGTGAATGACAGCAAGTGTTAGGAAGGGAGTTATCAGGAAAGAAAACTCTTAAAATAATACTCCTTCACGCTGCAGCCACGGTAATAGCCTTTAACTAACGGATGCAGGATTGACCAGCTGGATCAGTGGTTAGAGCACCATGCTTCATTCTAATCATGGCCTTACTCCTTTCTCTAGCTGTGGGCAAGGGCGAGATAGAAGGCTAACCAGCTAAATATTAGGGTCAAACATTTCCAAAACATTAGCCATCTCTCACAGTGACTCAGTCCCCAAATCAGCCTCAAGTATCTGATGTGGAAATCAATTTTACATGGCTTTACGACAGACTTCTAAAATTGGGGAAATTTCTTCTGGCCACTCTGACTCCATTTCATTATCTGATTGTTATATGGATTAAATGAATGAATATGTTCATTCATGGCGCATTGTTAGGTCTCAGTAGAGACTGGCCAACACCAGCTTGGTTTTCTCAGAGAATGCTGTTGTCCTAGATGGAATTCCAGGATTTTATTATGGAGCACTTAGAAGGTATGGGACATGATTGGGCAGAAAACCTCAGGACCAAGAATAGCTAAATTATTTTATCTGGTAGATTTGAAAAGTCTCTGCAGGAGTGGTGTGGCTCCAAGGATGTCATCTGAAGTAGAGGGATGCAGACAGGCAGAATCTGGTGCCAGGAGTTTATGCTGTCTGCAGAGATGGTGCTAGGAAGGAGGATGGGTTAACTCTGTTGCTGGAGCCATCGGCTCTCTGTCCTCTCTGCATTGTGCACTGCTTGTGGTGCCCTCAAACTCTGGTATCAGTCACCCCCACAGGCAGATTAGCAATTTCTGGGTGAAATCTTTCCCTATGGAGACTGTGATTATTTCCCAAATCCCTTACTCAAAAGTGATCATTTACCATCTAAATACGATTTCTATTTTTTTAAAAAAATGATCATTGCTACTGAAGAAGGCCAATTATAACGCTATTTGGTGGCATGGAAAGAAATCTATTGCAATGCAGAGACAATAGGAAAATAACAAAAAGATGCAGCAGCAATCATCAGGGCAGAAAGTGTTAACGGCGCACGGGTCACCTTTGTCCGTACTTATTGTGCACCATCGAAGGTCACGGAATGCATCGAGTGCGCAAGGAGAGAGAGGGTGTGGCCGGTGGCACAAGCAGGAAGAGGAAGGGAGATGGGAACAAATACTTACAGAGGGCTCGCTATGTACTGGGCCCAGTTCTGAGGGCCTTCTGTGTCTTATCACATCAGATACTGTTGTTATTGTTTAAATTTAGATCTGATTTATTTGAAGAACTTGGCTCACTAGCTTTTTAGTATATCATGGATTAAATGCACCAGCCAGGTTCAAGTCTACACTGTGCCCATTACCCCTAATCAGACTGTGGCTTTAGATGAAACACTTAACCTTTCCTCAACAGGTACTGTTTCCTGCATCTTACCGATGGGAAAATTAAGGCTTCGATCCATTAAGCTCACTTCCTGTGTGGGCCAGAGCTATCAGGTGAACCCAGCTAGGAGTCTTTTGAAGAGTTCTCTCTGAAGAGTTCTGTCCTATTTCTCCTTCCAAGAACTGGGGGGAAATGTGTCAATTCAAATGCTCAGGGGACGGTGAGGTGGGTGGTCACAGATTTGTCTCTCAACAGGGGAGAAGTGCAAGGATGTGTGGAAATCTTTCCTCCTTGTGGTACCCCATACCCAGTGGTAGACATTTAACGTGGAAGAGCACACTTTGTAAGGGTTTCTATAAGCCTTTATTTTACCCAGATATCATAAAACAGATTCAAAAGAACCTCCCAGAAGTCTCAGCATTTGTGATCCCAACTTAGTCACACTCTGGGTTTCTTTTTTTAAATTTTCAAGTGAATGAGATTTTGGAACTCAATAATAATGTTAGTAGTAAGTATGTTTTACAAATGATTTATTTTCTTCTGTGAACACAAACTCACTGTTTTGGGACTTTTTTTTTTTCACTCTCTCTAAAACATGTTCACATTTACTCTCCTTGTTTTCCCATATTTGTTGTAGAGAAAATAGATATTCCATGACCTCTCTTTCAGAGAAGGTCACTACATAGAGCACCAACCCTTCATTCATATTTCTGAAAGGTTTTCCATCCTGGGAAGAGCAACAAATTAAAAAACCAGCATCAATGTGCAGATATTTTACAGCCCAATCCAGGGAGACTCTGCAATCTTCATACTGAGAAGTAATATATGACCTAGACAAGACCCAGACACAGGCTCGTGAGAAAGACTATGGGGCTTTAAAATTATTGCCTTGATCATGGAAAGAAATATGAGTAATCATCGGCCTCCACCAGCTTGGGATGGTCTTTGGGGGCAATCTGTGTTGGAGAGAATCAAAGAACATCTGGAAATCAGCATACTTTGAGCTATTTCACACCCTGCTTGGTTCATATTTCAACAGATCTAGGCACTAAGGCAGCTATCTGCCCTGAGAAAAGCAGCCTAGGCGCATCCTTTGGGATTAAGAAATTTCAGCAAAGCTAAAAGGGTAACAACCCCCACTAGAGGGAATCCCCCCACCCACCCCCCAACTGGACTCCAAGTGTTACACCTGCAGTTCTGCTGTGTTATGGCTCATTTTAACCCATTTCACCCTTTCCCCAGCATCTAACCCCAAAATGCTTTGCAGGGTATTTTACTCATAAAAATTAATATCTGATCTACACAAGAAAATGTCAAAACAACACTTCCTGGGCCTCTGTCCAAGTAAAGATTGACAAACCCCTCTCTGACCCTCTCCTCCCCACCCTTTATGCTGCAGATGAACCAAAGAAGGAAAAAAAAATCACATCTGAGAGAGTTGAGAGAGCAGGGTCTTTCAGGAAGACAGGAAGACAGGATGAGGGAATGTAACAGATGGTGCTGATTTTGGCACGGATGTTTTCCCTCAAGTTCACATAACTCTAGAGTCTCTATAAGGGAGTTGATTCCCGCAGGGTCTCTATTTTAGAAATATTCAGTTTGAGTCCACACATTTATAAAACAACAGCTATCTTGGTTTTGGTCTCACAAGAACTCAAGAATCGCCACACTCTGTTAGATTCCAGTTCTTTCAGTACATTATATTCTAAAAGAGGTTTTAAGGGATATTTTATGTCAAATATTTATCCTTAGACGTCAAATCTAAAAGGCTGTAAATTTGCCTGAGAAGCATCCCAGTTTGTCTAAGCAACAAATTATGTGCGTTATTCATAAAGGTACCTAGACTTTTTTGAATACGTGTGTGATCGTGGCTGGCACTACCTCTTGACAGGTAACGTATATCAAGGTGCACCTCCTAGTGTGCCTCTGAGACGCCTGGAAAAATGTCCCAGGAGGATTCATTGTTCACTTTCTCTGCTTCAGCATGTCCCATCAGCCTCACTTGTAACCGTTTTTTCCTGCTTCTCTATGGTGGTGTGTTCCCTGTCACCTTGTTTACACAGGTACTTCTCTCTGGTTCTGTTTTCTTCCCTTTATAGCTTTGTCGCCCTCTAGCGGGCAGAACCACCATGGTTCTGGTAACTCTTTGGGCCACAGCCACCTCCTGGACCAAGATCCACCGACCAAGCCCATGACCAATAACTGCCCATCCTTCTACCTCATGACAATAGCAGAAAATCATTACATTTGCATGGTGTTTAAGTAGCTTCACTGCCTTCACACACATTTTGTCATTCAATCACCATAAGCACAACACAGGTATAAATATTAATATCACCCTTTCTATAGATGAAGACTCTGAGCCTCGAGGAGGGGAAGTGAAGGGCAGAAGGTGGGCTCGAAGCTGGCGTAATGATGGAAGGTCCAGTGCTGGCTCTAGCACATACGTTATGCCTGATTTACTTACGAGCAAGAGTCAAGTGAGAGCGGCGGGGCTGAATGCTTATTCTCCAGGTCCCAGACCTGTGATTCTTAAACCTGATTGTGCTTATGGCTTGTTAACACAGAGTTTCTGGGCCCCGCTCCCTGAGTTTCAGATTCAGCGGGCCTGGAGTGGGTCTTGAGGATTTGATTTCTAACACGTTGCCAGGTGATGCTGAGGTTGCTATCCCAGGGACCATAACTTTTTGGAACCTACTGTGTTAGAATCTAGGACAGTGGTCCTTTATCTTGCTTTCATACTAGAATTTCATAGGATGCTTTAAAAATAAATATTGTTACTTGGACCCTCCTTCAGAAAGTTTTGGTTATTGTAGGGAAGGACCAGCGGGCACGGGTAGTTTCCAATGCCCCCCAGGTGACTGCGATGTGCAGCCGAGGGTGAGAGCCATTGTTCCAAGGCAGGGGCCGGCAACCTGTGGTCTCCAGCTGGCTGAAATAAATTTCACTGAAACACAGCCACGCTATTGCTTACATACTGTCTATGGCTGCTTTCACCATATAACAACAGAGTTGAGTAGTTGAGACAGAGACCGTTGGCCTGCTAAGCCTAATATATTCACTTCCTGGCCCTTTATAGGTAATAAAAGTGATATAGAGGGAACTACAGAAGATACCCTATACCTTCCTACTTTCCACAAATCTTTCCAGATCTTGACAAAGGCTACGCAGGGAGTGTCAGAAAACAGAAAGAGGGTGAGCAGCTCTTCTATAAGGGGCTTGACTCAAAGTCATGATTTCGTTTTTTTTTTTTTTTAACGACCTTTCTCTCTACTTCTCTGCTTCCTGCACACCCATTCTCCTTTTCCATCCTAACACTTTTGCTTCCTCCCTCTCTGCAGTTACATAGGCTTCTTTGTCACACATGGGGACTCTGCCTCACAGGCTGTCTTCACTGCATGGCCCCCTACATGTGTGCAGCCTACTGCAGTGGAAAGGGAATGGTATTTGGAATCAGAGGATCTGAATTTGAATCCAACCTCTGCTGCTTAGCTGTGAAATCCCAGGGAAATGTATTTAGCTTCCTTGGACTTCAGTTTCCTGATGAGTACAATCGAGATGATAATACCTCACTCACAGGGTTGCAGCAAGGATTAAGAAAGATTAGTCAAAGTGCATTGCAAACTGCAAAACCCCGTACACATTTCATTTATTACTATTGGCCACACTTCTCAGGAGAGCACAAGAAGCTAACTAAAGGACAGAGCTTTGGTTTCCTTTTGGGACTTGCCAGGAAGGGACAGGAAATATCCAGACATTAAAATTGGGTTTATCCTAGTTTGACAACAGGGGAAAACCTCAAAACTTCCCAGGCTGCAGTTTCTACGACTGATTTGGAATCCCAGGATTAGTGCACACAGCCTGCACCCTGGGATGCGGACAGGAAGATGCTGCACAGCGCTGGCCTTTAGTGAGATTTGTGGCCACGACAGCATCTGATGCAAAAATCTGGAAAAAGGCAAAACATAAATCAAGAAACTACTTTTACTTAAAACTTCAAAATTAGAAATAAAATGGAAGAAGCTTATAGCAAAAACTTAAGGGAAGCCTTTGGTATTTCACAGCTAACTTCAGTGGCGCACAAGACCGCCGGGCTCAGCGCTGTATTAAGAGGGTAATACGCACAGACATTAATTCACAAAGCATATGAAGTGCCTGGAATCCTTTCCTATCCCTGATGCACAGACCAATTTCATCGCCAAATCCCTCATCTCTTGCCCCCGGGAAAATCTTGTCATGTACAGTATTCTTGCAATGATTTCCAGAAACTTCATGTAAACATACCGAGAAAAGAAAATGTTAACCTCTCTCATAACTTACATATAGTGGCCAAAGAGAAAAGTGTCTTTCTTATAAACAGAGATCCTCACATCTGTTACTTCTCTTGCAATCTCCTGACATCAAATTCGCTCATAGCAAAACTCATTGCTGGTCAATTCAGTCAAAACCACCAAACTGATTTTGTTTATAAAAAAAATTCCAGAACACTTAAAAAAAAAATCGAAAACCCTTTGGAAAAATAGTCTACTTCTTTCAATGATTTGACAAAAGGGCATCATTATTCCTAGGAAGCGATCATAAGTTTTTAAATCATACAGTTTTTTTGAGTTCTGCTCTGAAGGCAGATTAGCCACATTTTGGGTATCTTCATGCCAGAGACCCACAGCTGAGCCAGCCCCGTACCAGAGAGAATCGACTGGCAACACAGACTGTGTGCAGAGGGATTATGAAAAGACTTCAAATTTTCCATTTTGATAAAAACTTGCAAAATGGAACAGCAGGAATATAATTTGAACAATCTGTTTAGACCCAAGACTGCTAGTATTTTTCTCTTGTTTCCCCCCGACTTGGAACTTCCACTGTTCATCACCACTGCAGATCTAGAAACGCCGTTTGGATAGGATCAGACAATCACTAATTACTAGACTTCAGTTTAATCAAGCTGCTATCCATGGACCTTGTTGGACTCCCTAATGACTAACTTCTTGGCCTCACAAGCACCTACTGCAAGAAATAGAAGCCAAACTAGGATGGGAGAAGGGACCCAAAAGAATTATAAGAGGAAAAAATTAAATTTATAAATATGAGATACAGTCAAAGGAGCATACAGTTTCAAGAACCCAGGTTTGGGGAGATTCTTTCTGCCTCCCCCCATCCACCTCTCTCTTCTTTTAATTCCTGTTGCACGAAGCTTCACTGCCTCACAGTTAGCAACGAACGGTTCTCAGAGAGCAGGGATCAAATCTTATGTGACTCTACATTTCTCTGTAACTCAGTGACAAGGAAAAAAGAGAGAGAGAGGGAAGAGCTAGGAACTTTTTGATACAATCCAAAATTGGCTTAATGTCCATATTCTAAGTGCTTGAAACTTTCCCCAAGGAAGGAACCTCTTGCTTGAAAAAGCCTGGTACCAAATTAGTTTATCTTCCACTTTTTCTAAGGAATGATCCTTGCTTTCCACCTTTCTTGAAAATCATTTGTGTTTCTGGGTTTAACTCGGGGTTTTCGTACGAGGCTCCTTTCCAATACTATTTTTAAAATACAGTAACTTACGCAGGGACATTTTAGGTAGAAACTTCCACCAACTTGACAGAAAAATGCTGCTTTCCGCGTACAAAAATGATGTTCCCTTGATCTTATCTGTTCCCAGAAGGCAGATGGACTCGTCCTGGGCCCTCTGCCTGGCTCCGGGTGACCACACAGCTGCTCCGAATCTGGTTGGGTTTAGGTGCACAGAGTGGGTCATGGAACCAAGTCAAAAAATGGGCCCAACTGGCCTGCAAACACTCAACCTTGGCCTCATTTAGTGGTTGCTTTAGACCAGGAATCAGCAAACTTTCTCTGTGAAAGGCTAGGTAGTAGTATTTTAAGCATTGCTGGCCATGGGGTCTCAGTTACGACTACCAAGTGCTGCCTTTGTACTGTGAATGTGGTATTAGAGAATAAGTAAATGAGCAGGTTTGTGTTCCAATAAAACTTTATTTGTTAAAAATAGGCAGCTCGGCCATGCATCATGGTTTGTTGATTCCTGCAAACAAACTTGCCTGACTGGATAAGCACAACTCACACAGTTTCTGTTCATTTATTTTACTAATCCCCCTCCTAAAAACCACTGCATCACTGTTTCTCAAATCAGTCTGCCAATTAGAGTATATGTAGAACCCCTAAATCAAACTAAAATGTGATAGAAAAAGGAGGCACATTTTATTAAATATTTGGCGGGGAGGTCCAATATCTGAGATCAAAGAAAGATACTGAATTTGTAGAACCATTTTACGTGGCTATTTCAATGTTAACAATCAGCCTTTTAAGAAAACCACACAAAACAACAATAACCACCCAAAAAATCCCCACCAGATTCCTTAATCAGAGCTTTTTGAAACAGGCTCAGGTCCTAAGAGATGTGCTATATATGCAAGTTCTCCTCTGTCTCCTTTTGAGATTACTCTGGGAGAAACACAGAGCACAGAGCTCAGTACATCATGAATTTTACTGTCCATCTTTAATAGACACAGAATTAGAGCTGTGCTTCTTTTACTATGATGTACTTATGAATCACCTGGGGTCTTGTTTTAAAATTTTCTTTTTCTCTTTTTTTTTTCTTGAGACACTGTCTCACTCTGTTGCCCAGGATAGAGTGCCATGGTATCAGCCTTGCTCACAGCCATCTCAAACTCCTGGGCTCAAGCAATCCTTCTGCCTCAGCCTCCCGAGTAGCTAGGACTACAGGCATGTGCCACCATGCCCGGCTAATTTTTTCCTATATATATATATTTTTTTTTTTAGTTGCCCAATTAGTTTGTTTCTATTTATAGTAGAGACGAGGTCTCGCTCTTGCTCAGGCTGGTCTCGAACTCCTGACCTTGAGCGATCCTCCCACCTTGGCCTCCCAGAGTGTTAGGATTACAGGCGTGAGCCACCATGCCCGGCCTTGTTTTAAAATTTTTAATTTTTTAAAAAATTTTATTTATTTATTTATTTTTGAAACAGGGCCTCACTCTGTTCCCTAGGATGGAGTACACTGGCTCAATGATAGCTCACTATAACCTGGAATTCCTGGCTCAAGTGATCCTGCCTCAGCCTCCAGAGTAGCTGAGACTACAGGCACACATCACCATGCTGGCTAATTTTTTTTACATTTTTTTTGTAGAGACGGGGGTCTTGCTATGTTGCTCAAGGTGGTCTTGAACTCCTGGCATCAGGCAGTTCTCCTGCCTCTGCCTCCCTAAGTGCTAGATTATAGGCGTGAGCCACCACGCCTGGCTTGGGGTCTTATTAAATGCGTAGTCTGATGTAGTAAGTCTGAAGTGGGACCTGAGATTCTTCATTTTTAACTAAGGGTCCAGGCGATACTGATGCTGCTGGTCTAAGAAGCTGTTTTGAAGAACGGGACCTAGAGCAGTGGTCAGCAACCTTTGGCTACACAGTGGAAATGCCTGGAGAACTTTCCAGATACAGAAGCCTGGGTCAGCCCCAGCCAAAGGGGCCAGCGAGCATGTCTGGAGATGGAGCCCAGACATCAGTGTTTATTAACGTTCCCCAGATAATTTTCATGTATAGTCAAGACTGAGAATTGCTGAATTAGAGGCTCAGAGAAATTAACTGGCTTGCCCAAGGTCACTTGGCCAGTGGCCAAGCAGGGGTTTGAAAAAAAAGTAAAATTTTTGCTTGCCTGCTGAACTTTGCAAATGATCCTAAAAATTATTACTAGGCAGCCAGAACACAGGCAAAGGTTGCATAGTTTCCAGAATAACAGCAAATATGAGGGGGTGGGGGAGAAAAGGTGAGACTAAACTTAATTAAACACAGAGATGGCCGTCGTGGGCAGGGAAACACTCAGGAAGCGGGCAACACAGTCACCGGTTCCGTCCAGGTGTGCAAATCTCTTTATGAATCGTTCTTCATGAAAGCAACAGGGCAGGAGCCCTGGGAAGGCATATTTAAGTTCAGAAATGTGCACTACCTTCAGTTTCTTTGATGAATCACCACGTGATGAAATTTTAGAGGCTGAGTAATCACATTTGGCTTCCTTTCTGCCTCTTTGGGAGGTTCAAAAAGTCATATTTATGGGAATGGGCAAAATTTCTGACCCAGGGATTTTTGTCCGAAATAGGACCAAGGTAAAGGAAGAAGAAGAAGAAAAACAACTTTTGGGAAACTATCTGACAACCCAGGATTTTCTGAGTGTCCTAAACGCGTCCAAAGCAACGTGTGAGTGGAAGTCCAAGTTCATCCGGAAACACATGAATTTCAATTACATTTATACAGTTGTTCAACCACCATGGTTCAAGATCAGGTAGATTTTCTGACTGTCTGCAGATCCTTTGGAGAATAAGCCTCCCCCCGGGAGGAAGACCTTGGCTGTGTAATTTGGAACATGCTACCTTAAAGGGGAAATGAGAGTATGACTCTCTTCCCAGGGAGGAATTGGACGCCTCCCGGACTAAGCAAATGGCAGCTGTGGATGATCCTGCGAGGCTCAGACTCGTGGCTGGGAATGACATCCTTCTAGGGAGAGGCTGTGAGGGGCCCAGGGGTGTGGTGGGTCCTGGGAACACTGTGAGCTCATGTGAAAATTCGTACCGTTGAACACGCAGGGAGAATGCAGCGTTTCGCCAAATGTTTTCAGAGGCTTAGATTCCAGCATGACTTTTCTCCACCTCTATTCTTTTGGGATATTCTTGAGGACATTTTATTTAGTTTCTTTATTGTGTCCCTCCCTGACTCCCTTTTGGACAGCAAAGAAATATGAGTCACACCCTAAAGGACATTAACCAGATATTCTGAAAAGGAAGTAAAACTCTGAGGGCTCCCGTGTCTGTGGGAAGTAGCTCATCAACCTTATTTCAACCCCACGGAAGCTTCCTTAGGAGATCTGAAGCATGGTCCAGGATCCACCCGGTCACGGGGAACAGGGTCACGGGGATGGGGTCACAGGAAACGTGTTCTACACTCACACAGGAGCTTATGATCCTCTTGCTCTAAGGGACTGCAGAGACTCCACAGTTCACCCCTCATTTTAAAACGTGCAAGCCAGGGCTCAGGGACCTGGCCCATGCAAAGGTCACACAGGGATGCAGAGGCAGAAGTGTCCTGTCCTACACCAGGATGCCCACTTCTCAACTGAATGCAGAGCAGCGGACTGCAATGAGTCCACCTTCCCTTCCCTGAACAGGGAAATACCAAGTGTAGTGGATGAGGGCCATCATGTTCAGAAATACTATTTATGAGTCTGTTCATTTATATATAACTTTTATATACAACCTCCCTCTAGAAAGACTTCCAGGAGGCAGAGCCAAGCTACTGGCTGTTTCTGGTGGTCTCTCTTTACGTTCGCTCTTGACAAAGAGCAGCGACGCAAGGTTGCGGTTGACATTAGTGAGACCAACAAAACGCCCAGCCAGAAAGCAAAGCTTTAATCCAGCATTGCCAAATTTTAGTTTCGCTTTTTCTCTTTCTACTGGGAGCCTTGCTTTAGGGTAAATTCTTCCATGTGTGAGCTATGGAGTCATTTATGGGCATCTAACAGAGTAGTTGTTCTTCCAAGAAACATGCATTGAACACCTCGGCATTGGGGACGGGAAGATGAAAAAGGCAGGTTGTCAGAAGTCAGGAAAAACCTGTTTAGCATGGTAGAGGCGTGCATTGGAACCACTGGAGAGCTTGTTAAAAATACAGATTTGCTGCCTGGACCCCCCTTGGCTAATTTAGTGTGGCTCTCGGTCGGCCCTCAGGAATCAGTATTTTAATAAGCTTCTGATGTAGGTGATCCAAGTCCCACATATTCAGTATCCTGGTCTAATGGGCAGAGAAGTCCTTTGAGACAATAGCAACAGATCTTTTTCTAACTGTTGGCTTTATAGTAAAACTCCAGGAAGCAGGAAAGATAACCCTTTGCTATTTTCTCTCCCAAGGGGAGGAGGGGTGTGAGGAAGTATGCTTGGCTGGAGAAGTCAATTTCAACATCCCCAGGTGTGCAATGTGGCCCTACTTCTTGTCACCGTTAGGAAACCTCTCAGCTATGCTCCCGTCCTAAGAAAAGGAGGCACTGAAGCTATTCAAGGAAAGAGAAAAGTATGTGAAACTATTTGTACTTAGACGCAACTGTCTAAGAGGTGGTGATATTTTTTTTTACTTGGTATCACACATTCTGTTGATAAAGTGAAAAAAAAAATACAAAAAACCTCTCACAAAAGAAAAGGACCCGCTCACTTTTGAATCTATATTTTCCATCAATGTGACCACCTAAGTGTCACCAAAACAGTGAAAAATCTTGAAAAGGTGGCCAAGGGTCAGAGTGAGGCGACAGTTTAGCAAGTAGACATTCCGCCAAGTGCTTGGCAGTTTTAGAAATATTTTGCTTTTGTTTTTCGTTCTGACTGCAGTAAATGAACCGTGAGATGAAAACACCTTTAGGCCTAGAATTTCATGAGAGAAGCCACAGCTGGGAGGTGGCGACGGGGCAACAGGAACCGCGCAGGATGGAGCAGGAGAGAAGGGCTGGGGAAGAAATGAAAAAGGCCCACAAAGGGAGGAAGAAGAGGAAAACATCTGTGACGAGATGCTCAGTAATTAATCACCTCCACGAGATTCCAGCAGTCTCCAAGCCATGCAGTTTGCTGACACAGGGGAAAAGCCCCTCTGCAAACACAGCTAGTCCGACAGTGTTACGGCTACGTGAACAGCCTGGCTCCACCAGAAGGCAGTGGGCCCTTATTTTAAAAATTATGCATGAAATCGTGCATGCGGAGGAAAAAAAATAACAAATTCTCCTCCTCGTGTTGCCTTGGAATATGTGTGTCCCAGAAATATACTGAGAATATTTTCTGTCTCACGGTGCTGTTGGTAGATGCTGAACTATAAACATATTTAGCTGTCAAAGTCCCTTGAGAAAGTTATTGTTGATAAAATAACAGTGGGAGCTGGAGGTAGACGCTCCTGTTCCCACGCTTGCATTTCTAGATGGTCTCACCGGAGGAGGGAACAAGTTCCTTGGAATTAACTGTCCCGACTCACAGAGCGCATATGTGTGCAAGCTGGAAAGGATCCTAGAAATCGTCTCCTTTACTTTTACTTGTCTGTTTTGCTCCCCAACATTTAACTACAAGAGGAGAGGTTAAAGGACTCACCAAAGGTTCTAGTATTTTTTTCGTGTTTTCACTAGAAAATGGCAACATATTGGATAGTCTCTATTAACAGCTAATTTTAAATGAGTTTGGATGAAAAGCATAGTCAAGGTAGGTTTATCGACGGTAGCAAATGCACCATCTTGTGTTAATGGGGGCAGCTATGTTTATGTGGGGGTAGGAATTTTGCTGTGACCCTAAAACGGCTCTAAAAAATAAAATCTATTAAGAAAAGCAAAATCCATCTTCTTTGTGACAGTGAGCAGTGAATCCAAGAAGTTTGATTTTACTTTTTTCTTTCTTTGTGACTATAATTTTGCAGCTTTTCTTCATTCTGGAGCATACATGCCAAAAATTCCTGATCTTCGTGGAAGAAAATAGAATTATAATACAACTACCATCATGACGTTAGTTTTAAAAAAGCATTATTAGATTATATTATTGGACTGAAAATTGAGAAGCAAAAAAAAAATCTTAGCGCTAAGCCAGTGTGATTTTTGGATTAGTTATTTCATCTTGCTGGGTTCTGGAGTCCTCGCTGGTAAAGTGAACGTATTGGACAGGATGGACTTTAATGTCCCTTCCAACTCTCGGGGCCCCTGAATGAGGAACAAATGTTTGGAATTGTTTTTCCCTGGCGGTGATGGCTAATCCACGCTGGCTGGCTCAGTGCTGTCTCACTGAGTTCCTCGTGAGACCATCTTGAGGGAAAAGTCCAAGTTCATGGTGGGGAAGGAGGCTACAGCCAGCACGTTTAAGGATCAGGCTCTGGCGTCATTGTCATCTTGCTCTGCTCACCTGAACAAACACTCTTGTGTTTAGAGCTGTGTGAGCTGGCCCAAAGCCAAGCATGGCTCTGGTGTTTCTGGCAAACCAAAGAACTATTCGAACCACATTGATCAAAAAGGTTGACAAAGAGCTGACCTCGATTGAAGATAATGCCATAATTTGGACACGGAAGACAAAAAATATGTAATAAGGATTTTAACCAAAAGCCAGTAATCCTGGAGGGGCTTTTTATAATTCCCACAAGCGTTTTAAATAACTTGTGCTGAAAGCCTCTTATCGTTTTAAATCAATAAAGCCATAGTTTTTACTCCTAATCGTCAGTTCAACAAAAAATAGTTTACCTGTTCACACGACTATTACATAGGAAGAGCTTAGAAAATGAGGACTTTGGATCCCCTATTCCCATGATCAGCAGGCTTTGAGAATATAACAGCAATTTAATAAAAAGCAAACTTAGGCTCGTTGTTGATTTAATGTTCCGGAAACCCTCACAACAGTCACAGAGATGCAGACTGGCTGCCCTCTGTCCTCGTCTTTAAGCAAGGTCCTTTCCCGACCCCCCTAGGACGAGCAGCACACGAGTGAGCAGCGCCCTTCTTCACCATGGAATATTTTGCAAAGTGGCTCTGGGCACTCAAAATAGTGCTGGTGTCAGGAAATGTTCTTCCATCCCTCCCTCCCTCTCTTTCTCCCGTCCTTCCTTCTTCCTTCTTGCCCTTCTTCTTCTTCTTCTTTTTTTTTTTTTTGTCTTCTTCCAAACAGAGGGTCTTACTGCAGACAGCAAAGCAGAGACAAAATAGTAAACCCACTAAAATGCCTGTTCCCCTCTTGTTTGACCTTGGACGGCAGCAGAAACATCAGAGACACCCAGAGGATTGTAACATTAGGCCCCTGGGAAACAGAAAGCTGGCGGCACTGGGAGTCTCTTCAAGGGAAACATCAAATAGCCGAATCCAGTTGTTTCAGGCTTTACAAATGAAGTAGGCGATGTGAGAACCCCTTGTCAGTTCTGAAGCGCTTCACCAATGCGGAGCATTCCCATTCTCATTTGCTGAACTCGAACAGGCAGTTACACAGGCCCGCTGCAATCGGAGCTGTGCTGTAGTTTGTCAGACAGGCGAGGTGGGAGGATTTGGTGGACGTAAATCTGGGATGGAAATAAGGAACCTGGGTCTTGTTCTGGCTCCTCTGTCTCTTGTCTTTGTGCCTCTTATCTGCCGTCTTTGTGCTACAAATCCTAACTTTGTGCCTCTGTTTCTCCCTTTATTTTACAAGAAGAGCAGTCAAGGCGGGAGAGGATAAAAATAGCTGCAAGATTCTTCTTTTTCTTTTTGTCATTCCCCATGGTCAAATCCACTCTCGAAGCGCTGGTCATTTTACAGTTAAATTCCAGTTCGTGACGTGTCCCTGTGTTCACCTTCAAGTGAGTTTTTTTTTTAAGGCTATTTCAAATGCTGTTCACCGTCACATCCAATCCAGCCACCTAATTTGGGGTTTTTCACGTCCTCTGCCAGTATTGCTGCCTTGCCTGGTTTGAGCGTTTCTTAAAGCAAGCCTTTCAGTGGCGTCCCGGTGGTGACGCGAGGCCACAGGCATGTGTGCTGCTCTCAGAAACGAGTCACTGGAGAAGCAGCCGGTCCCTCCCTCTCCGTACTCCTGCATTCCTCTAGGTTATTCTCATCCGCCACTTAGCTGCATCCTTCATGAGTACTCTCGTACGACTCGAATCTCTTGTCCGCTTCCCAAATGTTCAGCCTGGGGTTTTTCACTGTAATCTCGCCATGTGGCCGTGTCTTAGAGAGAAGCTCCAGCGTCAACTTTGTTCACAATGCCGGGAGCCAGTGTGAACCCGCAGTTCTCTTCTAGTCCTCGGTGACGAGTCCTACATGCCACGAGAAAAAGCTTTAGTAGCTTTAACTCCTCAAGAAGCCAAATCAGCCACTTTCCGTGAAGACCGATGGCCGGGGCAAACGCGTTCACCTGCAGGCGTTTTGTGTGAAAGCCCCATTGAATAACTAAGAAAATCTTCAAAAAAAAAATCTATTCAAAATGTCATTGAATAATTGAAATCTTTCAACTTAAATGTTGCTCTTGCCTATTAATATGACTAATAACAGCCAAGCTTAATCTATTATTGTTATCGCTTATTGTCACTAGCACTGTGACTGTCTAGGCTTAACACAGACAATGGCTAAGCCAGGAGCCTTATGCAGGTTGGTTCAGATCACCATAAATAAAATGACATTAAATAATTTGTTCCCGATCACACAGAATTTTGAACCCTGCTTGTGTGCTTCCGCAGCCTTGGCTTTCGCGTTTAATTTCCACGTGGAAATTAAAAGGGGCTGCGCATCTGGTGGCGGAAGGGAGGTTGCGACTCACAGGAGTTGGGGGGGATGGAAGAATGATGTCAGGGGGGCAACGCCAATAGCTGCGATTGGCTTCATCCTCAGTCCTGTCGTCCTCACTTTGGACCACACGGATGCAGGTTTTGTGACGCCAAATACTCCTTTCCTTCTCTACCTGTGCCTGCCCTCTGTCTGCCTGAAGCAGGGAATGAGTGAATAAATGAATGAAACAAAATACATTCGTGTGCCATGCAAGCCTATCCAGCAGGCATATGTTAGCTGTTTTATGTGTATCAGCACCAGCCCACGAAGTCCAGAATTTGGGCCTGGGCAGACGTCTGAGTGGTCTGTAGGAGAAAACGCCAGGTGCAGAGCTTAGAGCACTCGGTTCCGCAATCCACGGCAGAACCGCACCGTGCGGCCAGCGCTGCCGCTGGTCTGAACCTTGCCGAACCGATGCACTTGAGCATCTCCGTCTAAAAAGTGACTTGTTGTTTTAAGAAAAATGGCATGCAAACATTCATTTAGTTTTCTTATTTTTAATTTCTTTTCTATTTTTTATTTATTTAAAATCCATTTTTATTACTATTGCTGTTATTATAAATGAAATATTATGAAAGAGGTATTTTAACTGAGTTGAAAACAGTAATCACCACAGTTTGGAGCATAATATTCCACAATAGCAATTGATTAAGCAGTGGTCGGAGGCCCACTGTCCATGGAAGGGGTTCTAGAACAATCCCCAGCATGTTCCAGGGAGTCATCCAGCCCTGCTCACTAATCTCTCTGTCTGATTGGCCTGGGTTGGTTAGCTGTATACAGAGGAGGATCTTTCCAGGTGCCAAGAAGGAAACAAAAGGAAGGTCTATCTGAATTTGCCTTTCTGAAGGTCAGTAGAGTAGCTCTGGTTGTGTATGTGACATTTTTTACTTAAAGTCACCCATGAAAGAAACCTAACAGCAGGAGTTTCTGGAGAAGTTTGCAGCACCGAGAGTCTAAGTATTGGCGTGAAAACTTCCGCTGGGTGGGGTCTGTGGGCTCAGGCCTGAGAGGCTTTGGAGATGTTGAGATGGGCTATTGTCTTTGTGGAGTGAAAGTCTAGGAATGTCCCTGGAGCAGTATTAACCAATAATACCAACTACCAATACACAGAGCTTTCTAGAATACTTATCAGAAACAGAGAACTCAAATAAATAACTGTTCCAATGCTCTGATCTAACATGGCTTAATGCTTCACCAAGTCAAAGGATCTTAACACAGAGTTACTGGAGGATGTGTACCTGTGGGTATATTTTTCTGTACATTTCCTGGGAAGTATAGAAAACTAGATCCTCTGACTGAACTTTCTCCTAAAATCAACTAACAGTGCTACATAAAATATAGAAAAAACATATTTTAATGGAATTAAGAAATTGGCAAGAAAGTAAGAAATTGTCAAAGCCCAAAAATGAAGTAAAAATGGGAATCTAAAAAAGAAAACAAGAGTACCAAGGCCGGCTTTTGTCCTAAGGACATTTCCCAGACCCAAATGACCTTAAGCTTTGGTTTTACTACATTTGCAAGATAGAGCAAAATAAAGAAGATTAAAGTGTAGGGCTTCCTTAAGGTGACAAGCCTATGTCACTACAGCACCACATAAAGCTGGGATTCCCAGGGATAATCCTTAATATAAGAGTGAAATAGAAATACCCTTCAACACAGGCAACAAAGCCTATTGATTAAGTTCCAAGGAATATAAGCTCTCACACACACCAAAAACAAAACAAAACAAAAACACAAAAAACCCAGAAAGAAACAAATAAAACACAACATATGTAAGGAAATAAAGCACCATTTGCAAGAGGCTGCAGAAATACCACATGAGACCAGCAAACTCTTCAGATATTAGACGCATCAGATACAAAGTATAAAACAAATACCTTTAAATATTGAAAAGGCAGGATTTAGAAATGTAAAAAAGAAGTAGGATACTATTGAACGCAGGACTAAGCATATTTGAAAAAGAAGTAAATAAATATTAGAAATGAAAGGTATGATCGTTGAAGTTAAAAACTCAGTGGATGGATTTAATGCCAAATTATATATAAGAAGAGATATTTAATATACTGTAAAGTAGAGCTAAGTAAATTACTCTGAATATACCAAGAGACAAAGGAAGTTTAAGAGGCTTGGAGGACAGAGTAAGACAGTCTTACATATCTAATCAGTTATGAAATAAGAGTAGAGAGAGAGTGAATTAGGAAGCAATACTTGAAGAGATAATGGCTTAGAATTTTCCAGAGCAATGAAAGAAACCAATCATGAGATTCAAGAAGCCCAATACATCCTGAACAAAATTAATAAAAAAAGAAATCTACACCTACACATTATAATGAAATTATAGAACAAAGATCTTCAAAGCAGCTTGAAAGAAAATTCAGATTATTTACAAAGTAAGGGTTGATAGCAGACTTTGCAACAACAGAAACCAGGAGACAGTTCAATATAAGCACAATGCACCCAGAGAAAATAATTGTGGACCTAGAATTATGTATAGAGCACAAATGTCCTCCAAGAATGAGGGCAAACAGTGACATTTTAAAATAAAACCCTCAGTAAAGGAAAACCTATAATATGTATTCTAGACCAAGGTAGTGATTCCTGATGGATGGCTTTATGCAAGAAGGAATGACAACCAAAGAAAGTAGTAAAATATGGTTGATTCTATATAAAATGTTCTAGTATAAAATAATAATAATAATATAAATTCTTGTAAGAGATTAAAATACACACACATGATAGAACTAAATTATCCCATAACAATCGCATAAAATTTTGGAGAATTATCAGAATTAGGGTGTTCTAAGGTCCCTATGTTGTTTCAGAGAAGGGTAAAGAGACTGATCTATTGATTAAAGTCAGACTTTGATATGTTAGGGTGAATGTTAAAATTTCAAGGGTAATGATTAATAGAAGAAAGAATACAGTATTTAGATTTCAAACATTAAAAGAAAAAAAGTGGAATGAGTAAAAATCCTCCACTGATCCACAAGAAAGAAGAAAAATGGGACTGACAAGATGAGAAAAATAGAAACCACAAAATGAGATGGAAGAAACAAAAAATTATATTAATGTTTACAATTAAACACAAATATAAGTATATTAAATAATTATATTTTGTATGCTATTGCAGTATTTTTACTACATTTAAATGAACTAAGTGCTCCAGTTAAAACACAAAGATTGCTAGTCTGGAATTAAAAATAAATCCAGCTATGTGATGTTTACAAGAGACATATCTAAAACATAAAGGTTCAGAAAAGCTGAAAGTAAAGAAATTAAAAAATTTATTATCTGTTAAATATTTTTTTTTTAAAAAAAAATCAGGTGTAACTACACTAATAACAGAAGGAAATAGACTTCAAGGCAAAATACCACGAGCAGAGAAAGGGGATCACTGTATAATTATGAAAGGTTCAATTCACAAGGAATCTAAATTTGTAACTATAAATATAGACTCAAAATATATACAGTAGTCCCCCCGTATCTGCCATTTCACTTTCCCCAATTTCAGTTACTTGTGGTCAACCACGGTCAGAAAATATTAAATGGAAAGTTCCAGAAGCACATAATTCACAAGTTTTAAATTTTGCCCCGTTCTGAGCAGTGTGATGGAATCTCACTTTGCCCCATTCCGACTCTTCTTCATCACAAAAAGAAGGATGAGTACAGTAGAGAGAGAGACCACAGTCACATAACTTCTATTGCAGTATATTGTTATAATTGTTCTATTTTATTATTAGTTACTGTTGTTAACCTCTTACTGTGCCTAATTTATAAAAGAAACTTTATGGTAGGTATGTATGTGTGGGAAAAAACACAGTGTGCATAGGGTTCAGTAGTACTGTGGTTTCAGGCATCCACTGTGCATCTTGGGATGTATTCCCTGCTGATAAGGGAGGGCTACTGTAAAACAAAAAGAGAATGTAAGGAGAAGCAGGTTTACCTGCACAGTGAAATCACTCTCTCAGAAATTGATAGAGCAAGGAAACAACAACAACGACAAAAAAAAAAATCAGTAAAAATCCATAACATTTAAGGACCATTCTGAAAAGGATCATCTTATCCCATTTTCCTCCCTCTTCTCTCCCATGAAGCAGGGGGCAGTGGCATCTCTCTGCGGGAGGGTCATGGTCAGGGCAGGGCTCGATGTGTGAGCATGAGGAGGTACTGGAATCGGTGGTCACATCTCATTCACAACAAATGAGTGTTCCTGAATTTTAAAAAGTACTGATGAATCATAGACATTTTTATAAAAGTAGCATTCTTCATCTACATTTTGGTAAATAATTGCAACAATCTCCCCATTGTCCACTTATTGTTATTGGGCACAAGGAATGTAGAATAATTGAAAAAGAAACACACACACACACCCTGGACCCTTCCTGGTCATACTATGCTCTGTTATCCAAAGTCAGCTTCCTCAAAAAACATTCCTAAACATTCATGTTACTTCTCACCCTCCAAAATCACAGAGAAGGGAAACTTTTTAAAAATGAGAGTACTGTAAAGAGCTTTTAATTTTATTTATTTTGTCAAGAAGCCTTGAAAAAAGAGAGGATGAGGATTCTTTTACTTGATCCCTCCCCATTAAAATCCTAATGAAATATTTTTTGTTCCTTGAAGACTGTTGTATAAAGAAGATTTGATTTTCCTGAGTAACTGGAAACATTTTCGCGCGGACATGTCTTGCACTAAAGATAGCCTCTGGGTTTTTGGATTTTATGTGAGGAGATCAATTAAGGCAGTTTGCTGCCTCTGTGTTTTCTTGCCAGAGCTGTTCCAGCCGCTTCATGTTTACCCCTTTTTTTCTAGCATTCAAGGAGCTGCAAAGAGCGAGCAAAGGAAATGTTCAGCTTTTTCAAGTGCAGAGATGAGTGTTTTTCACGGAAACGAACGCCGGCTGCTTTGGGGAGTTTTCTGAGGTCAAAATCCCTCAGGAAAAAACTTACAAAGTCATTGGTTTCCTGCCTCATTGCACATAAATAATTTATGAATTTGTATTCTAATTTTTCTTTCAGCTGAATCAAAGCTCTACGATTTTGCAAATAATTCCACGCCAAAGCCAATGGCACACATGTTCCTGAGACTTTCATTGCAATCGATAAGTTTGCTGTTGCTGTCAGCCGCGGCAATTTCCCTGATTAGCCTGTAAAAAGTGTTCTCCTTCAATGAACGCTGCTCAGAAATAAACTGATACTGTACAAGAAGACAAGGGCAGGTTCCAGAACACGAATTCTTGGTGATCTTAAATGATGATGTATGAAAGAGAGAGAAAGGGAGAACGATTTGATTTGTTCCAACCAGGTTGACCCAGAAAGCAGAAAAGCAGAAAAATTGCTTTGCCTAAGCAAATATGACGCGAAGTCATACAGAGCAGCACGCACAATACGCAATATCAAAGCCTCGTTTAAAATACATATTGTCTGGATCTGAAAGACATCTAAATGCCAGTAATAAAGTCTTTGCTCATTCTGTTCTTCTATTGCCATTTTTCTCCTACTCATTGGCAAAGACTTCTATATCCTCCTTTGAGAAATTGCCTTCAGATTTGGGGTGGGGGCTCCTTTGCTCTGGTTGAATTATAATTGAATTCAAAGTTCAGGTAGGCTTAATAGGCGTCTGATGCTAAAAATCAACCTGACTTGGAAAGGGATGCTAGTTTTCTGGGGCAATGTAGACACTCCCTTTGCTTAACAAGGACTTAGGTTTCTCCTAGGATTCTAAAAAGAAAAGAAATTTATAAAAGTCAGTTCTTTCAAAAGCCCACAGAAGGGTCAGTTCATTTGTGAGCAATCATTAACCAGAGAAATGGCCTGATTTAAACTATAGTTTTTGTCTGTCATTCTCCAAAGTGTTGTGAGCTCTTTGATTATGTTCTAGTCATCTATACTTGGCTCATGTTAGTGTACAATAAATGTGCTGAATAAATGAATGGCTCATTTTTCTGTTCTTTTTCATGTAAGTTTTGTCTTAGGGTTGGACAGAGCAATGAAATTGATTTGTATCAATTTAAAAATCTTGCATTGGTCATAAGTGTTTGTGGTTGACCACTGTTCACTAACATGTCTGTTTTCTCTGTGTGAGACACACAGGGACATTCACCCCTGCCGTGGCCATGTGACTTGCTTCGGCCAATGAGATATGAATAGTGTGCTGTGCCCCTTCCAGGTGGAGACGTTAGCAGCCGACTTCGCCACATTCTCTATTTCCCTTGCCACAGGGACAGGTGAACCTCTAGATAACGGGTGCTCCGTCACTCAGGATCCTGTCGTGAGGGTGATGATCACGTGTAGCCAAACCACAGCCAACCCGCAATGAGCACTTGGCACAAACAAGAAATAAACTTATGTTGCTGTGAGCCATTTTTGGGGTTGTTTATAGGTGCAGCTCTGCCTAGCCTGGTCCATCCGGATCGATACAGCATTGGAAAAGCTTTTACAGACATTACACAAACCAACTTGCAAAAAATTATTTGTTAGCCAGCAATATAATGGAGCTGCTGCTGGTGGTAGTACATTCATTTATTATGAGCCCGACTTTTCATTTTTTAATGGCTAGGCCAGTCTTAGGGGTGTAAGAAAATATCCGTGAAGTCAGAGCCTTTGACGATAACGACCATGAATGAACTTAGGTAATAAAATTATTGTGTATTGCAGATATCTTTCTACCTTTAACACTTATGAAGGGAAGTCAATTTTCACTCAAACGGGTTCCTTTTCATCTGGTTTTCTCTACAATGTTTATGCCTGAGGTTTATTGCTAGCAGTAAAGAGTGTCCAAGTATGTTATGGGAATAGCCAAATTCCCAGTGCTTTAAAATGTATTCCATAGGCCCCAGAGTCAGTTAAAAGCTGATTGATTATACAGCGGATACATCAAAACTGGTATTTATGAAATATCCCATCTCTTCAGGTCTATCTCTCATAAGCATGAACATCACATTTGGGAGTTTTGGTGCAAATATCTCAGACAGCTAAGAGAAAAAATTACTGCAGATTTTCCATAACAAGGGAAAGGTTCCTTAAGCTGCCCAATAATTTACTGAAAGATCTATATCAAGTGATATGTCTCATGAACAAATATTTTAAAAGGTATGATTTGAGCAGTTCAGGGTGGCTTGTCTCTTCAGACTTCCATAATCAATTCACTGAAACACCAATTACATCGAGGAATAAAGGACAGATACTATGCACAGGTGTGCAGATTGACTTTCTCATCTGACTAGTTTATAACTGACAACAAAGTTTCTGTTTAATGTGTTCAAGATTTGGGCAGAAAGTTCTGGCTTGAGAAGGGAAAGTGAGCTATTAGATACGGCCTATATCAAGGATGCTACAGATGCTTAATGTTTTCAATTTGCATATTTGGTCAATGATTATTCATTTGTTAATATACCTTCTACATATTCTTTTTTGGTGTAGTCTATCTTAGATTGCAAAATAAAATTTCTGTTTACTGAATGTTAATATTTTATGAGGCTCTATACTAGGTACTAGTCCCTACAGGAGACAGTGTGTCTAACTGATGTGAAAAGCAACGTCTTTTGCAAATAGTCACTTGCCTTTTGATGACACCAGCACTATCAACATCTATGATGTAGATTGTATATAGTAGCTAGTTTTACTAAATGCTATGCAACAGAGAACTCAATAAATCCATTTGTTGATTGATAGATACCTATAAAATGCATCAATTTGGGTTTGGTTGAAGGCTAAGAATTCTGAAGGAAATTTTAACGTCTGAGGCAGAAAATAAGCATAGCAACATACCATAAAGTAGATATAAAATTTGTAATAGATCTATTTGGAGTTTGAAAGTATAACATTTCATTTTTATGACATGGAGGTCACCAAAGCTCTTACTTCAATGTTGCTGAGGACAAAGGAGAGTTTAACCCAGAGTTGAAAATGGTTTGGTTGGTAAATAACCCCCGAAATGATTTAAGACCGCTTATACCTAATAGAAGTTGTGCAAAAGTTTTCCCCCTTTAAAATGTGTGGCATGACTTTATTTCATTGTTGGAATCCATATGATTCTCTGAACATGGCTTAAAGCAGCCATGTGGACTGGGCTTCTGCATCTCCTGGGAGTTATGTAGGCAGAATGGGACCACTCTTCCTTCCCCGCAAGATACACAACCCCGTGCAATTAAACACAACTTGGCCTGAACTGAAAGAGAGGTCTGTGCTCCTATTTTCACTGTTCTTCCATGCCCCTCAAAGAAGAGCTTCCCAAGGATGTAAAAACAGTCCACTGTCCATTGGGTGTGAGCTGAAAACCCCACACAGGGGACAGGCATTTCATCCGCGTTTCCAGCCGTGCATACCACTGAATTAGATTTGTGCATGCTTCTAGTCCGCAGAGTAAGCAGAATGTTCTGGAGATAAGCCATCACTTACTATGTGTCTTAGGATATTCCCCACTTGGGCCTCATCCACCGGAAGCCTCCTAAGTGGAAAGAAGCCTGTGACAGGCGGCTCTCCCTGCTACCACCTGCTGCTGATGTTGCCTGCAGAAGAGCAGAAACTGAGACAGAATAGTGGTTGGTTTGGTTTTAATGTTTTGTTTTTTTTTTCTCCCTGCTTTGAAAGCTCACTGCATTTTGCTGCTGTTATTACCAAGGGTTCATTGAAAATGAAACTGGGGTGTCTCAGTGAGGTTTTGCAGCCAGTAGATATAGCAGGTTCAGGCAAGACCCGGCCGTTCACAATCTGAAGTGGATGGAGCACTAGCCATTTGTTTGCTGGGGTGAATGGGGCATAATTTATTCAGCTGCAGCAGAGGCTGAAAGCCAATCTGGCCTTGACCCATTTATCTTTAGAAAACTAATTAAAGTGGAGAATCTGGTTTACTGTTGTTATTGAGGTTTTACTTTTTACCGTTCAGGCCAAGCAAAGACTGAGGCAGGGTGAGTGTGTGTGTGTGTGTGTGTGTGTGTGTGTGTGTGTGTGTGTGTCTGTGTCTGTGTGTGTTGGGGTGGAAGGTGGGAAATATCAGTTTCGCCTAAAGACAGTGGCTGAAGGTCTAGATAATAAAGCAGTTTCTTAAACACAGCCTGACATCCTTTTGAAATGCAAAATAGTGGATTTAGCCGGATGCAGAATCCTTTGAGGTGACAATGAAATGCCATGGCAATTTAAAATGAACACCAGACAGTTTCCCCCAATCCTTACAACCAAGACTTCCTAAATCACACCATCATGGTCCCAAAGAGGCATGGAAGGACATTTTTATGACCAGCATTTTACTCTGCAACCAGCATTAACCACCAGGCAGGAAATGATGCCAGAATGTTAGTTGCTTTGTCCATTTTGTTCCAGAACAATAAAAAAAGTGCAGATCTTGATGATATTTTGTAAGTCCTTAAATCTATATATAATAATAACATGTTTGTCACCAACGACATACCAATGGATTTCAAAAGTTGCAGTGTATTTTTGGAAGAATCATCTAAAATAGACGTGATTTTTTTGGTCTAGATTAGATTATAGAAGGCAAGCAGGGAAGTCCAACAGACACGAAGATATCAAAGTTCGAGTATGTTCAAAGAAGTCATAATTCTTGAAGAAAGCTACAAGGGTCATGATAACTGTCAGAAAAGGAGATTGGACTGGGCCAACTGCAGGAAAGAAAATCTGGACATTCCATGAGAATGTGTTGGGAACAGCAGGCACATCCTGTGGGAACTGGAGGTACCCTAGTTACCAACTGGACCAAACTAACACAATCCTAACTTGTGTCACCCATGATGTTTTCTCCTCCTATTTCTTCTTCAGAAGCCTTTGAGCTACCTGTCTTCCTGGTCCTCTCCTTGAGGTCTTCCCTTCCAGAGTGTGTCTGTTCTGGATTTACCTTTTAACTTCCTTACCTCGTCCAAATTGCCCTGGTCTCAGAGAGCTGGAATGATGAATGGAGATGCTACCCAGGGGACAGTTTATTCTTAAACAAATGAATTTTAAGGGAGGAATTTTAGACATTGTTTTACCACTACCTGGATTTAAGTTAGCACCATGATGCAATAGGTGTGCTGCATGAATAAATATGTGTACCCCTCAGGTGACAGTCACCTTTTCTCCTGGGTCCATGATGCTTTGTGGAGTACAGATCTTTATTAAGGAGTGTTACCGGCATGGAATGGTATTTTGGAAATCAGATTAGATAACTATCTTGCTATTTTGGTTAATATAAAAAGTAAGACAACCTGAGAGTTATCGTTCTCAGTTCCCATTCAAACTTCCAAGTAAACAATATCCAATGCTTGCTCTCTCTCTGAATGTTTTAAAAGATATCAGTAAATTCAAGTAGGAAAAAAAGAGGAAACAACCCATCCCACAAACTGTCTTTTAACCCCCTAAATGCTCTGTGTCCCAGCTAATGGAAAAATTAGTTCCTTATGCATGAGAGCTGATGTTAGTTTGTTCTTATTATTAGCAAGGTAATTACTCACTCAGCACAAGAAGAGAAAGGCCAATATATTCTATCAGGGAAGAGCTAGTTTTTCAGGCAGACCATACATCGCCTGAACATCGGGATAGAATTTAAATCAGCCACCAAATGAGCTACTCTTACACAAAGAAGAGATTGAAAACTTCGCCATTGGTAAAGAATATCAAAATGGTTGTTAACCGTAAATAGCAAGCAGAGAGGAAGCTACTAAACAAGTGGGCCATGTGCGGTATTCAATTCACTCCAGATAATGTGGAAAGGGAGCGTGGAGGTGGAATTTCTCGGGGACTGTCTAGAATGAGTGTACGGAGACAAATGGGGATGAGAGGAAGAATAAGAAGACCACTGCTTACACTATGCTGCATTGTCCTCCACACAGTCCTCTGGGAAGCAAGAGGAAAACAAATTCAGAGGAAAAAGAAAAAGAGATTATTCTATACATAATAGCACAGCACAGGTATAAAGCTTAGTTTTGTAGGTTGGCATTCCACCCACCCCTGCCCCAAACTCCCTCCGAATGACCAGGAGGGTATTTGAGAAATACACACACACATACACACACAGGACAGTGTTGAATACTTACTGGAGATCTATTGGTCTAAATCATCGCCAACTTGCTGAGTTAACTTCCAAGTCTGGCTTTTTTTAAAAAAAATTTTTACTTTTATAAAATATATTCCTATAAGATACACAATTTAAAATACACTTTGGCTCTAATGAATCAACCGGAGTAAAATAACAGACACTCCTTGCCCAAGTATGTTTGTGAGCCATATAGCATGTTGTGCTGTAATTTTCTGAGCTGTACAACTACTTGCTTTTTATGAAGGATAATGTGAAATACCTTTGTATGCTCAGACTTTAAAAATTGAGCTATTTTGTGCTGACTTATTTTTATACTTTATACTTCCAGTGAATTGGAACTCTCTTGAAAAAAAATCATAGTTTCACAGCCAATTATTTAAGAGGATTCACAGAGTATGAATTTAAGAAAAAAGGAAGAGAACTGATCTCTTCCTGAGTGTAAATAATCACCTCTGGCCTATTTAGCTGAAAATCATTAACAGTTGGCAGGGACAGAGGGGCTGCCAGTGTAAGTGTGTGTCGGTGACAGGAACGAGACATGATGGGAGGGCCATCCAGTTGACTGAATTACGACAGTTGATGGCATTTGTGTCCTCAATGGATCACGGCTGTTGGCCCTAAGGATTGCGATATTCTCAAATAAGTTGGTTTTCATCACCAGCTGAATTTATACAAATACATTCATTCATCCTTAGATAACAAAAATAACTTTAGGGTAGTATGTTTGAAAGCTACTGAGTACCTCAACTCTTTTCTATGCCTATATCACTTTAGAGGAACAAATAGAAATGTTCCCTAGTGACATAAAGGAAGTTTTAAGTTCCTTATGTATATAATAAGAGGTTAAATGACGGAATTGATGTATTTTTTAAGAGAGAGTTTTGTTTTCAGTTCTTTTATATAACTTTTAACAGCACTTTACCCAGCCTGGGGTTAGAAGCTTTATTTTTAAAACAAATCCCACAATTACCAGTTCTTAGCTTTACAATAACTGATATATAAGCATTTACCAACAGGTCTCAAAGTTATTACCACAGGCACTAACTTAAATGGTATTAAGAAGTAACTCTCCAAGAGTGTTATAGTTATTTTCATTTTGGCAAAAGGGGTGGGGTGACCAAAGTATTCTTTTGATGCTGGCCTTTGAATTTGGAATGTTTTGTCTGCTGAGATACTTCAAGACATTAAGGGAAGGTTTTTTTTTGTTGTTGTTTTTTTTTTTTTTTTTTTTTTTTACTTATCCTCCTTTTCTCAAATACATGCTTCTTTTAAATATTCAGGAAACACCTTTTCAGGGGAAAATTAAAACAGGAGTAATAGGAGCCTGATTTATCGTCTAAGTAGGCTGTAACGGATGAGAGACCCATCTGGATGGAGAGCTGATGTCTGCTTCTTAAAGATGAGCAAGACTAACGGCTGCACAGCAGACTGGCCAAGGGCAACTGCCCCGCCTTTCCATGTTCAGAGCTATAAAGCGCTCTCAAAGGGAGGAAGGCCTTGGGGAAGCCAACGGCTGCAAACAGAGACTGTGATATTAGCTTCAGGCCTAGCTTGTGTCGCCCAGTGATAACCCTGGTACAGTACCTTTTGATGTGGAGACAGCCTCTTGCTCTCAGGGGCTGAGCAAAGTGGGCTTACGGCTGGCCGGGAATTATAAATCACTTATTCTTACACTTTGGGAAAGGATCAGAATTTAATAATGAAAAAAAATCAATAAAACTGCAATATTCCCTTACAGGGCCTGAAGCCACACCTTTGAGGAAGTAAATACTACATACCATCAGAGAACGTTTTAGATTAAAATTGGGTTATTGACTTGAATTCCTATGCACTGAGTCTGATCCTCGGATTTCACTCACGATCATGTAATTAACCATTACCAATTATTTTCAGAAAAAATGGATTAAATATGTACTTTGGGGGATGCACAAAATAGAAGATCTTTATTCAGTCTGCTATTTGCCGATACTCTTCAAGACTCTTATATTTGGAGCATTTTGAATAATACCAATGACGGTCCTTTATAAAAGGTTCAAATCCCAATTTTCATATCAATCAGATTTTAAACATCATGTGAAATTCTCAAAGTATTGATGTTTTATTTAGTTTGTGTTAAACTGCATAAATATTGTTGTCTTGAGAAACATTTTTCTTGCTCTCCTTTCCTTTAAAGGGTGTGTGTTTATTTCTCCTGGGGACAAATAGAAAGAGAAACTCTGCTTCTCTTTTTCAAAGGGAAAAAAATTAATTAGCTGTCATAGATATCATTATGTTGTTCAAATTCAATGCAATTTTAACTAAGTGCATGATGTACCCTAGTTCTTTTTTTAAAATTTTGTTTTATTGTGGCAAATATATACAACGTGAGATATACCCTAACTGATTTTTTTAAGTGACCAATGCAGTATTGTTATCTACAGGCACAATGCTGTACATTAGGTTTCTAGAACTTATTCCTCTTACATTGTGCCTCATTCTTAAATCAGATTTTACAAAAATTCAGAAAAGCCTGACTTGTTCCAATAACTAAGTTAGAGCCAGCAAAAATGGGCAAAAAAGAGATCAAGCCCATGCTCACCATTTGTGCTTCTGGTTTGGTGGAATCTAATTGTTTGTTTAAAAGAAATCTAATTGTTTGTTAGATCGTGGAATCTAATTGGTTAAAAGAAAAATAGTGACTAATTTTAAGCTTTTCCTGAAACTGTGATAAAGAAAAGATATAAGTAAGGTAAAGTAGAAGGTTGGGGTAATTACAAATCTGATACCTTTTTCAAAATCTACACTGAAGTGGGGACTATATTTGCTAATAAATGGTAATAAATTTACACCATGCTTTAGCAGTTAACAACTCCAATTACCCCTTTATTTTGACACTTCATGGATAGGTCCTTATGTTGTAAGTACATTTGATTTTTATAGAGAGAACTGCTGAGATGTACGTACTTCGAGGCTAAACTGATCCAATTTAATCTTATGAGTTCCACACTGCAGAAGGACATTAACTGAAATCATAAAGTAATTTATAACAGTGACTAATAACAGTATTTTCATAACCAGCATCCCTTGAGATCTCAGTTTATATGACACAGTCAGATGCGGTTCAAGTGCTTTATGACCTTAAGGATTTTAATCTGTTAATTTTACATCAAGATAATTGGCAAAGCAACATTAATAGCATTAACAATTATAGGTATATAAATAGTTTATAGTACTATAAATTGAAGAAATTGAGTGAAAAATAGGTAGTATTTCTTTGAAATGATGGGTTTTAATTTTTTTAATAGTAAAATTTGGTTTTTAAAACACATTCCAAAAACTGTGTTTACCGTGGTTACGGTTGTATTCTAAAAATGAGCTGCTTTGATGATAGATATCATTCATTCCCCTGACATACATCTAAACAGGTCAAAGAGTGACTACTTCTAAGGATTTCAACTTTTTAAAGACACATGAAAAAGAAAAACATGGTAGTAACATTGATTTGGAGTTTCTTGGCAAAGTCTTTCAAACAGGAAACTGCATAAAAGAAGTCATAATAAAGTTACATTGTATCATAATTGAATAAATAATCATTTTTAGAAAAGAATTGAAGCAGATGAATATGGAATGTGCTATTGTAATTATAGTTCTGGAAGAACTGGTAACTCAGTTTTCAAATTAATATTTCATAAGAAATATGAAGTTGAAAATTTGGTCAGTGCACTAGCGGATTAATAGTTATAAGATTTCTTAAATAATCTAATTCATGACCTAAAAGAAAGATCTCATTACTTTCAATATTCTAATTAAGGAGAGGAGCAGATAGAAGAACGAGAGGACTTTTGTAACCAACTTTTTCAGAATCCCGTAAGTATTTTGAAGAATTGCCTTGGTAACCCGGAGCACGTGCCATGCTCATCAACCTGAGAATACTCACCAGTCGGTCCAAGCTTGTGCCTGCAGCGGTTGTTGGTCTTTCCTCAGGATTGTAGGGCCTGAAGCGTGTATTAAAATTTTCAGGAGCCGAGCGGGCAGATCTCAGAGCTGGAGCAGGTTTGGGCTGGCCACATCCCTGAAAGACCTGGAAGAACCGTTGAAAGGTCAAGAGAGTTATACGAGTTTCCTCCTAAAATCACGACGCTGAAGTGTGTAATGCAATAGTTTTCACATTTCTCATGGAATTTTTACCTACAGTGAACTCTAATTTCAAAACTTAAACAAGTACAACCATTAATATAACAGAATTACCCAAATACGGAGTGACCAACTGTATGCCCTGACTCTTAGCTTCATCATATATAGTCAACCCTCATTATTCGCAGATTCTGTGTTTGCGAATTTGCCTGCTCACTAAAATTTATATGTAGTCCCAAAATTAATACTCACAGCACTTTCATGGACATAGGCAGAGTGGCAAAAAATTCGAGTCGCTGTATATATGCATGTTGCCAGCTGAGGTTGGAGAAGGTGATGTTCTGTCTCCTTATTTCAGCTCACACCGTAAACAAGTGTCTTTTTTGTGGTTTATTTAGTACCACCTTTCCCCTCCACATTTTTGTGTTTTTTCTTGGTGATTTTAATGTTTAAAATGGTCCCCAAGTATAGGTCTGAAGTACTGTCTAGTGTTCCTAAGCACAAGAAGGATATGATGTGTTTTAGGGAAAAAACATGTGTGTTAGATAAACTTTGTTCCAGCCTGAGTTCAATGCTAATGAATTGACCATACATATTAAATAAGTTGTCCTTAAACAGAAACACACATAAAACAAGGTATGTATTGATCAGTTGACAAAAATGTTGTGACCAGTGGCTTACAGGAGCCTCACCCTATATTTCCCATAAGAGCAATGGTTCAGTATTTGCTCATTCAGTCTTTGCAACGACTTTATAGAACACAACTACAACAAATAATGAGAATTAACTGTATTAAAAATAAGGATTGCAATATTTACTTTATAGGATGATTTCAGGATTAAATGAATTGTATCTCAGACAGTCTCGTGTACTTGAATTTGTCATTCCATAAACATCCATTTGAGATTCTTGTTATCATGACAAATGTATTTCATGTATAGCATATAAGGCCAAATAATTTGAATGACTCTCATTTGAATAGTGAAAATCTCTACTGGAAGAATTCTTTGAAAACACTCTCTAGAGCAATGATGTAGAAATAGGACAAGCAAGTGTGGATGAAATCCATATAATGACAGTTTCCTCTAATTTTGTTGTTGACAGCTGTTCATGTCACAATTAGGGCTGCTGTGGGAAATCAAACATTTTATTGTAATGATCTTAGGGACTGAGCTGCCAGTTCTTTCCACAGTGATTTCACTCAGGGTGGTGTGGGGACACTTCCTTTGCTGTTTTTAGAAGCTTTATACTTGGTGCTGGTTATCAAGAGATGATAACTTTACTAGAATTATAGGAAATATAGTAACATTTTCAGGAAATTTCGATGAAGTTTGACTATATGTTTCTTCCACTTTTACAGAGGAGATGATTCTTCTCCTAGATACTTTTTTTCAGTAAACTTTTCGGGACTATTTAAGTGAGCTAATTCTTAACTTGCATGTGTATATTTACAATGCATTCATTCTCGCTCTGTTATTTGATTCTGTGTTGTTCAACTCTAAAATAAGCATATTTCACCATGCGTATTCTGTGATTCCACTGAAGTATGCAGAGAGCTCTTGAGTGCCATTTACAGTGACAAATTCCATCTTGAGGCATAATTCATTTTGTTTCACCACTACAGCTAATTTTTCTTTTGTTGTATTCAAAAGTTCTCCTTCAACTCAGCATTTTGCAGAGCAGCAGTACTTTGTCTTGGCATTCCTCGAGATTGGTCTTAACACACTATTGATTATTCTTCTCTCACACAATTTCTGAAGTTGATGGTGTAAACCAGTGTGATAAAGATAGTGGGCCCTTTTCTCCCTAGCGCCTAAATCACTTCCCCCTGGCAAGGTCGTTGCTGATGGAGGGCATTAACATTTCCAAAGCTCCAGGGATCTGTTGAGTGTGCTATTTTGGATTGCTTTGAAAATGACAGCTGACTTTTAAAAAATATAAACCTGGAGGCGAAACAATACTCACGGCCTTGCTGAGATTTCAGGAAGCCAGGCATTGAAAGAGTTAACAGCCCCTCTTAATTCACTCTCTGGGAGAAAATCTGGCTCACTGGTTAAATTAAATCAAAGGAACATGAATGCCCTAAAAAAATATTAGTGATCTGGGAGGATATTTCATCATAACAGAAAAACTTAAAACTTGCTTGATTTTTTTGGAGGATATTAATTATTATAGAACATAGGTTAGTTAATATAGCCTAGTAGCATCCTGTTATTTAGGTCAGGTTTGGATTTTGAAAATAGCTTTAGAGCAGAAATTGCTGGGTCTGTGATCCAAACTGAAGAAAACACTGACTTCTAATAATTTTGGAAACAACACCTAACCCCATAATCAGGTCTAGACCTACATAAAAATGTGTCACAATAACCTCATATCTTGAAGGTCCCTAAACAGAGATTCTATCGTACCCTTAGAAAAACAGAATTGTCAGAAAGAAACTCTTTAGTGTGGAAATTCCAAGCCTAAGGATCTAGTGCTATTTTTCAGAATTTTACAAAACTTAATGAGAACAATTGCAAAGAAGTACCGGAGCATGAACTTGCCTGGTTTTTGCTCAGGAATAATTGAAAACATCTGTAGCAGTCTCATACTAAGAATATGTCTTCCAACGTATACCCATCATATAACTTAGATGACTTACAAAATGAAAATTAATAATTTCATTTTTAATACGTGTGCTATGGAATACGTGTGTCCTCCTCAAATTCATAAATTGAAACCTAATCACCCATGTGATTGATTAGGAGGTAGGGCCTTTGGGAGGTGATTAGGCCTCTGCCCTCATGAATGGGATTAGTGTCCTTACGGAAACAGGACCCAGGAAGCCGCCTTGCCTTGTCCACCATGTGAGGACACAGCGCGAAGGTGCCATCTCTAAAATATGATGCAGGCCTCACCAGACATCAAATCTGCTGGATCCTTGATCGTAGGCTTCCCAGCTCTTGGAACTGTGAGAAATAAATTTCTGTTATTTATAAACCACCTAGTTTATGGCATGTTGCTATAGCAGCCTGAACAGACTAAGACAACATGCAATCTGTTAGCCAGAAAAAATACATTTTAAAATATCGGGTTCATGGATTGGGCAACAAAAGAAATTTTTATACAGAAAATTTGTACTGTCTCAATTTTCTGAGTTTGCTACAGCAGCAGTATAGTTAGACAAATGCTTATAAGGTCCAGTGCTGAGTCAGTATAAAAGACCAATGAACTTTTCCTTGGTGGCCTGAATGTGCCAATATTTTATATTTTGAATAATAGAAAAAACAGATGAGGAACAATGTGATGGAAAGGGACTTAGATTACACGAGTCAGTAGATCAAGTAGGTGATCAGGGCTGGAAATGTGGATTTGGATCAGTAGCCTAATGATGGTATTTAAAACCCTGAAATTGGTTGTGTTTACCAAGGGAAAGTTTTACAAATAGGGGGCAGATGGGCGGGGCTGAGGACATATCAACATTTGCAGAGTCTTCTCTGAGCCTCAATCTCCTCCTCTGTCAAATGGGAATAATATTGATATTATTGATACCAATATAATTATATTGATTTTATGTCAAGTGATATTTATATCAATATAATGTCAATAATATTACTGATATTACCACACAGACATCCTGTGATGATAAAATGCAATCCATAAGGTAGGAAAACACAACCCAGTGTCTAGAAAAGTAAGTGCTTGATAATAATTAGTTAATTATATCATGCTATAATCTATATTTTCTAGAAGTTTTGATTTCTGAATAAGAAAAACTGAAGGGGAAAAATGTCTGGGCTGATGTTTCTTAAATGTTTTCCACAAAATATTATTTTCGGGGGCTAACAGCTGTTACATAAGCAATACATTCCATGTGTCAAAGTTGAATTAGGTATCTTCACAAGCGGTTCCTCCTGCTAACGTGTTCTGATTCATTCAAAGGGAGGATGTCATTTGTAGTGATTCCCAAAATCATGTGGTTATAGTTTCCCCACGGGGTTCTCATAGACCGGTGTTTCAGGGAACATACCCTGGGATGTACTGTGAAGGTAGCTGTAACCTGCCAGGAAGAGAGGTGATTCCTGCATTTACTTAGATGTATTTGTGAAGCTGGTCTACTCTCCCCTACTTTTAATTCCAGAGAAAAATACTATTTTAAGACACTAAAGGTCTCCTCTTTACAACCAAACAGAAGTTTCTAGAGAATGTTTCTGTAGGCTAAATCACCTTATTGTGGTATAAACATTAGCTCTACCTCTTTAAGAAATAGAATCTGTATTACCCCCTGCCTGCTTCTCTCCAAGGGATGTAGAAAGTGATAATTAGATAATTTGGCAAAGTATTCAGAAGTCCCAATGTAGACAGATGCTATAGACGTACAAAGGAATTATCCTTCCCACCTAGCTGACTCACAAAACCTGTGGATTTCAGGAAGATGTCTGGCTCGTGAATCCTCTCTCTTAAGAGGATTACTGAGATAATGTCTCAGAAGTATGTTGGCATTCTGAGATTAAAGAAGCTGACATTAAGATAGAAAGTGCTGAAAGAAGAGACATTTTGTAGTTTTGGAGGGATGAGGAGGAGATGGAGCTGTTGTGATACATAAAAGGTTTAAGTGATGTGTCTTAGGTTTCTAAATACAGGTATTTTTCCTTTAAAAACACTGGAGCAACGTAACATATTTCCCTTAAAATAAACTAACAAGGCATGTACTTTTTTGGAGACACACATAACTTTATACCTGTATCTCTTTGTCACCTTCATTTTCTGCATTGTCTTTTGTAGCTTGATTTTGCGTTTGAAAAAGTCATTAGTGTCAATCTGAGGAGCAATGGCTATAGGTAAATCCTGTCTCAGCTCCTGTATCTTTTTAAAACATTAAGTCCTTTCACTTTCTATTCAGTAGGTTCTTACAATGGTGGGAAAGGTGCTGTTATTCTCATATACCATTTTGAAATTTGCAAATGGAATTCTAATCTTTTATATTATATTAAACATAGGTAACAGTTAACACTACCTAGATTTATATCAGATTTGATGTTTTGAGAGTAAGTAATGTTTTATTTACTTGGATTCTAATTTAAACTTCAGTGTTAACGAATGAACTATTTGTTAGATGACTACTTGAGAAATTCAGATCTATTCTGCTCATACCCAAGAAAACAGAAGCTATCATATTTGCACTGGCCCTTACATATTCTTTGTCCAGGTGTGGCCATTATTTTCATAAGACACAGCTGTGGCATAATGGACAGGTGACTCAGTCTATTCAGGCTGCTGTAACAAAATTCCTTAGACTGTGTACTGGGTAGTTTGTAAACAACAGAAATTTATTTTTTACAGTTCTAGAGGCTGGGAAGTCCAAATCAAAGTGTCAACAGATTCAGTTTCTGGTGAGGGCTCTCTCCTTTGTGCCTCCTTGCTATGTCCTCCCATGGTGGTAGGGAAAAAAGGGCTAATAAGCCCCTTCAGGCCTCCTCTATAAAGGCACTAACCCCATTTATGAAGGCTCCACCCTCATGACCTAATCACCTCCCAAAGGCCCCACCTCCAAATACCATCACTTTGGGGGTCAGGATTTCATCATATGAATTTTGGGGAGACATATACATTCAGACTATAGCAATAGGTCACAAACAAGAGTCTAAAAGTTTGCAGTACTAACACCAGTCTTTCTCCTTACACCTGTGTGACCTTGAGGTAATACATTCTCCCCAGTTCTCCAAGCTGTTGTGAAGATAGAATGACATGATGAATAGAAAAGACACTGAAAAAAATGAGGTATGAAGGTGTATTATTCTAACTGAGTAATCTGTAATTAAATAGAAAAATAATTGGTGATAAGTCTATGAAATCTATCTATGGATTATGCAGAGTTATGCATAAATAATTTAAGCTCTATGCTGAGTAGGATCTCATACATTTTGTTTACCACTGTATCTCAGAATCTGTAAGAATTCCCAGCACATAGTATGTGCTTTAAAAAATATCGGGAATGAAAGATTATGGATAAATGGGATTTTTAGTTATAATCTCCCCATTTTGCAAACATTTATTGAAGGTAATTAGCATGTGGATTTCTGTAATGAGAGAGAAAAGATAGGAAGGAGGATGAACACTTGAGTGTCTGTGACAGGCGTATGTGTTTCATACGCTTTATCTCAAATGATCAATTATCTCTTCAAAGTCAAGGTTGAACACTTCTTTCTCAGACTTAAGAAAATAAAATGAATCATGCATCCATGTACCAAAAAAAAAAAATCATTTGATATTTCCTTTACTACGTTTACTGTGCCAAATTAAAGCACAGCCAAATCAACAACTTTGTTTAAACTGATAACTTGAACACAGAAAATCCTGTTTCTTGACAATATGGTGGCAGCTACTCCCTGAGCTTGACAAGCTAGTTGGGAGGGGAGGACCTTGCACACAAAATAGTCAGGTTGGCTGGTAGGTTCTGGAGATTACTGGGCTCAGAGCTCAGGCAATGGCTGTGGCTTACAGCAAAGTGGCAGACATCTGGGGCTCTTTACATAGCCACCCTTCTTGGTATCCCCAAGCTGTCAACATGATAAACAGCAGCACCTGTGTTTTGCAGCAGGTGTATCCTAGCCCTGTTCAGCCAGACCTGGAGCCCTTTCTCAAAGTGGATGTGTTGATAAATATGTGTGCAGAGGACATTCACATATCATTAGTAAGTAAATGTGAATAAGTTAAAATATTTTTTAAAACATTTCATTAAAAATAGTAGCAAGAAGAGGTACATTACTACCATTATATAACATTAAACTGATGCCCCAGACCTTCATTTCACACATTTTTGGAGGATGCCTAAGCACATTCTGCTCATATCTTTTTTTTTTTTTTTTTTATGAGACAGAGTCTCATTCTGTGGCCTGGGCTACAGTGCCGTGGCATCAGCCTAGCTCACAGCAACCTCAAATTCCTGGCTCAGGCGATCCTCCTACCTCAGCCTCCCAAGTAGCTGGGACTACAGGCATGCACCACCATGCCCAGCTAATTTTTTCTATATATTTTTAGTTGGCCAATTAATTTCTTTCTATTTTTAGTAGAGACGGCATCTCACTCTTGCTCAGGCTGGTTTTGAACTCCTGACCTTGAGTGATCCTCCCGCCTCGGCCTCCCAGAGTGCTAGGATTAGAGGCGTGAGCCACCGTGCCCAGCCTCTGCTCATATCTTAAGAAGTATTTTCCTGAATATAAACTTAAAACATTTTGATAATGACTTCTGTCTTTCCTTATACTCACTATACATTTTCCTTACACTCACTAAATATTTTTAAATTAGCATGGCAATGTTCTTTATGGGTTGCCATCTAAGAAAACAGTTCTTCATCCTTACATCGCAGGACAATCTCTTCTCTTCTCTCATCTTTTCTTTTCCCTTCCCTCTTCTTTCTCTCTCATTTTCTTTCTCTTTCTTTGCTGTCTGATTCATGCTTTTCTTCCCTGAAAGATTGATTGCAATGGTCCCTGGCCAAGTTCTCTGGCAAACTCTACTTCCCTAGATGGGTTCCGGATTCTGTTAAGGGAATTTGGGGTTTAACTGAATCAAGTCAAGTCATCATTTTTAGTTTTGGCCACTTTTCATCAGCTTCAATTTTCAAAAGCCAGCTACCATGTCAGCTTAAAGGTTTTAAAATTTTACTCCTGATGCTTACACAGCTTGGTTCCAGAATATCTGTCAGATGTATTGCATACTTCTTAAAATCTTTTCTTCAATAAAAAGCAAGTTCTTTTCATTTGCCTGAGAAGATTTTTTCCACCCAGAAAGGATTTGCATTCCTTAAACAGCAGAACACCTTGATATTTCCTCCCAAATGGTGAGCAGGGAGAAGTTACAAGGAAGCGAACAAAGCATATTTCTGAGTGTGGAGAGAAAACAAACCCTGACCCTCTCAGCCTGACTAAATGATTATTATTTCATATGCTCTTTGTTTATAAGGCTTAAAACTGTTCTTTAAGATCACTTTGCAGAATATAAGCAAATATGTAAATTATATCAGCCTGGCTCCGTACCATTCATTCAACCCAGGATTCAAGAAATATTTCTTGAGTGTCACTAAGGCCAATCATAGGTGCTGGGGATATGCCAACTGGACATGTCCCTGCTCTCATGAGGGTACAAACAAGATATCAGACAATTAGTGTAGAATATGATAAGTGCAGCAGGAACACCCACAAGCGGCAACTCACCCAGACTAGAGCATCAGAGAAATTTTCCTAGAATAGCAGTGGTGTGCTGGAACTGGCTCTTATTGGCTCATGTGACCACTTGTTAAATTTTTTGCCAGCCAGTTGTTAAATACAGTGATTACTAAAAATTAAGTTGTACAAACTTGCAACTATATAAATTATGTTAAAAACAAAGGTATTAAATATTATATATCAAAAACTCATTCCTCCCTAATTATTTTATTAATACCATTATTTACCCTCATGAGATTATTCGTGTCAATTGTATCTGGAAGGTGGAAATATTATGCTGTGATGTGCCACTCTGTGTTCAGTGACATCATGTTGGTAGCTTAAAATCAGCCACACTGGGAGTATTTACACTACAGAAATTGGCAAACACTACAAACTAGCATGTTTCTCCCACAGATACGGCTCCTTTACAAGTTTAATTTTTTTTTTTTTTTTTTTTTTGAGACAGAGTCTCACTCTCTTGCCTGGGCTACAGTGTCGTGGCATCAGCCTAGCTCACAGTAACCTCAAACTCCTGGGCTCAAGTGATCCTTCTGCCTCAGCCTCCCAAGTAGCTGGGACTACAGGCATGTGCCACCATGCCCGGCTAATTTTTTCTATATATTTTTAGTTGTCCAGCTAATTTTTTTCTATTTTTAGTAGAGATGGGGTCTTGCTCTTGCTCAGGCTAGTCTCGAAATCCTAAGCTCAAACGATCCTCCTGCCTCCGCCTCTGAGTGCTAGGGTTACAGGCGTGAGCCACCATGCCTGGCCTACAAGTTTAAATATAGGCTGGCTGAGGCCATAACTCTATCAGAATCAAGCCAGTAGAAGGGAAGGACTATGAGCTGGGGATAAAGAGGTGTATTTGTGAGACTAGGCAGAGGCCACTGAAATGCCTCTAACACAATAACCCACTGCCCATGAGAAGCAGGGTTCAGTGGAAGTTCTCTTCTTAAAGGCAGGAAGAATTTGGAAGGAGACTCTTTTTCAGGAGACCGGGAGACTATCTTCTGTTGTTCCTAAGAACATTGAGTGTTAACAACTGAATTGAGTTTTAGTCATTTATCCTTGAGTAGACTACATTAAATGTAATCTTCTCATCTTTTCCCCTGAAGTGAAAGTGAAAGAAAGTCTTAAGATAAATCTCCAAAGATTAGAGATAATCAGAGTTTTCCTTTATCATCAAAAGGAGAAAAAAAAAATTATCCCTTTTACATGGAAGGAAAGTAGAAACTAGTTTGCTTTGGATGCACTTCTTATGAATGCATCATAAGCATTTTTCTCAAACTTTCATTTTACTTCATAAAAAAGGTGTCATATCCCCCCACCCCAGCCACCATATCTGGCATCTGACTAATGTGGCCCTGTTATCCAGTAATGTTACAAACAGGAATAGAACAGACCCTGATTTTATGTATAGCAGTGAAGAAATCAAAGAATAAAAGATGTTTCAAATTTAGTGGGTTTTTTTTTTTCTTGGTGGAATGTTATAAGTAAGCACCAATGGGCAAAAAATAAACTTTTAATTTAAATAAAACAGAGAAAATGTGAATCTAGAAATCCTTACGAACATATCCTTTTCCTTTAAAAACAAAACTAAGGAAGAAGTAGAAACAGAACTTAAAGCTTTATAAATAGTGTGGCCATTTGCTTTTTTATCTTATTTATTTTATTTTTAAATTTTTAATTATTGGGACCTATAGTTGCATATCTTTATAGGGTACATGTGATGTTTTGATACAGGCATACAAGGTGGATTAATCAAATCAGGGTAATCGGGATATCCATCATCTCAGGTATTTTCTCTCAAAGATCAGGCAGAAGGACTAAGTCACTTGTCAATGGAGCAGGCCAATTTTTCCCTCAATGTAAGAATAAGATGATATTGGGCAGAGGCCATGGAAATTCCTCTAAAACTCTTTGCTATGGTGGTGTTGGTGTGGCCAGCAGGCACAGGCTAGAGTCGGGTTACTGACATAGTTTCCAGCAACTCCCCTCTTCCCTGGAGCCTCCTTTCTTCTAAAAGTCATGTTTGTTAGACACTTAAGATCCATCTTTCTCTCTAGGTGATTCCCTGACATCAAAAATAACACCAAACATCGGTGGGTTTCAATGCAGCAGTGTGGATATCAAATCTGCTCTTCTGATCTTAGGTGATAAAAATAAACCCACAGACTATCATGGGTGAGGCAAGACCACAGAATCAATGTGCTTTAGAATTTAGGTATCACAGATGTTTTTAATAACAGCAATTAAACTGCTTAACCTGTATGAGTGCTTTTGATTTGACATATTCCATGCTAACCATTTTACATGGATTATTTCTTTGTACTCTCAAACAACCCTGTGAGTAGGGACAACTAGAGTCCTTATTTTTAATGTGAGTTAACTGAGTTTAGACAGGTAAATAATTTGCTCTAAATCATATAACTCATAACAAGAAGATCCCAGGTCTGTCGGATAGAAAAATCTGACCTGGTTAGTACTATGCTAGTCTCAAGAATACTAGACTAACTCCAAGTACATTTTAAGGTGTTTTCTATTCCTTATTGTTGAAATCTCTCTGGTATTATATTTTCATGTTCTGAATTCAACCAGGCAAAATGTAATGCTTCTTTCTTTGTTGTGTAAAATGACTTGTTAGGAAAGCTGTCTGTAGCATGTAAGAATGAGTAAGATGTCACCCTTGTCCTCAGGTAATTCATAATCCTGGGCAGGAAAAGGTAAGTACAAAAATAACCATAACACAAGGAATAATGTGCTTATTGACTTAAGAAGGGCACACATAAGGGCCTCAAAGAAAGAAAAGATAAATGCTACTGGAATAAAAATATATTTATTTCAACTAAATTCCAAACAATGTCCTCAAATCTGAGACAAGATACTTTCTCCATCTAAACTCCCAAGATATTATTTATCTCTGAATATTCTGAAAGGAAAGAGATCTAGAGAAAAGCAAAGGATTTGGATGTTGGAAAATGAAACCTGTATAATTGGCAAAGAGATAATGTTCATAAAACTAGAAACTGTGAGAGCTGGCAGGGAACATTTAGATCAACCCCTGATTTTACAGATGAGGAAACTAAGACCCAATAGCTAGAGACAACTTATTATATTACATTCTCTTTTCTGTTCTCTCAGGTTTTTTTCATCTTCATTAGAGCTGTAGATTTAGGAAGGATTGCCTGGAGAAAATTAAGTAACTGAAGGCCGCCCTGCTCTTCTGTGATGGGTTCTACCCTTGCCAGTAGTAAGTATTAATTGAATGGATGGTTTCAATTGGAATTTAATAAGTCTTCCTTCTTAATTTAGATTATATCTGACAAACCAATCTTTTCCTAGATTAGGTTTCAAATTATTCCTAATATAGTTAAATGAGATCTAGCGAGATCAGTTTTATCTTCCCTGATAGGATAGGAAGGAGATTATCAACACTTCTGAAATTCAAAGGCAGAGATTCAGCGAGTTTTTTTTCCTCCTTTCCCTTGGGAAATTTCCACAAACCTGCAAAGCTCTCAACTGCTTTGGTTTGGGTGGGTAACAGAGGTGATAGAGGAATGAAGGCCCTTCCCTGTCTTTGATGAAGATTGTGAAGTTGGTGGATGTAACACGCTTGGTCCGGGCTTGAAAGACTAACAACTCATGTCTGTCATCAATAGGTTCCCCACAGTATGTTGCAGGCAACAGTGCTCCCTTCCAGGACTGGCTTCTCCTGTGCTGAAATATACATCCCGCCCGATGGGAAGACACTGAGGAAACAGTGTGGCATGCTGGGGACATCTTTTTCTTTGGATCAGAAAGATCTGGGCTCCAATCCCAGCTCTGCCACTTGCTTGCTGTACGACCTCAGGCTGGCTACTTAATCTCTAAATTTAACATTGCTTACTGATATAACAAAGAAATGAATGCTTTGCACAATGTAGTGAGGATTCAAAAGAAAGAAAAAGCAAGCAAGCAACTAGGAAAAGACTGACACAGGGCAAGGACTCTCGCTTCACCCTCTACTACATTCCTCGTGCCTGGTACATGGCAGGGTGTTTGTTGAATGGATATAGTAGTTGTTCAACAAATGGCAACCACAATTGTCACTGTTATTAGGCAATTCTTTGTCCGAAAAGGAACCAAAAAATTTTAATATGCTATTGTCCCCAATCTTTAAGAATGTGTGTGTATATTTTATATATATATATATATATAATATTGTACAAAGGGTATACAAATCTAGAGTTTGAAATGAGTGTCACAATGTTATTACCAACACATTATAACTTGGTTATATAACTCGGTATAGCCAATGTATTTTTAGAAAGGAATTTCAATATGCCCCACCCACAACAGCTCCCTAGTGGACTAAAAATAAGAGAGAAAAAGGAATCTGACAATACCTATAAAAATAGATCTGAGACAAGACTGGAGCACGAACATATATGGTGAGACTAAATCTTTTCATTAGTCTGCAAATCCCACTAATTCATGATCTCGATTATTAGGTAGAAAGAGATTAGCTGTTCCTTCCTCTAGATAGGATGAGAGCATTCGGGAAAAGGAATTTTATATCTGAAACTGTGGTGTGTTCATCTTTGGCCTTCAGATTTAGAGAAAAAAGAATTTTATAACTTGTACTATGAGAGCTCTAGGAAGGGCTGGAAGCAATGAATGATTAGGCTGGATAAGAGAAATATTTAATTGGAATTTCTCATGTTGGGAAGTACTAGGAATAATTATAAAGGGAATCAGACAGAAAGACAGCTTGAGTCCTCCTGCCTTTGCCACCTCTTCTTCCTTACCTTTTCATGCAGGTTTTACTGAAGGCTAATGCACTTTCTCTTAATAATTGATCTATTCAGCAAATATTTACTCTGCAGGCACTGCCATCATTATAAAGTAGCAATTGGCACCATGCGCTTTGGAATCAGACACTTCTACCCTTTGCACCAGGAGACTTTGGTAAGTGACTTGACTTTTCTAAGTCTTGGCTTCTTTATTTGCAAAATAGGGAGAAAGATCTATCTCGTCACAAGCATTGTTATAAATATTACATAGTATAAACTACGTAGAGCACTTGGTACAGTCCCTGGCAATAAGCACGCCACGAATATGAGTTGGCCGTTGTAAGTACTGTCGCTTTTCTGAAAGGAGCTCTGGGAATGACTTCTCACAGTAACTGCTTTAATAAAATAAATCATTTTCAAAGGCGAAATTTCCAATCACGTCCTACAGTAAAAAGTCATTTTAACTCATAAGCTTTACTGCTCTCACAATGTCTGGCCTTCCATGGTAGCTTCTGGCCTCACCTGAAGCTCGCCTATCAGAAGTTAACAAAATTTCTGGTTAGGCAAATACTGGTCCAGCCGAAGTCTAGAAATCGAGAACTTCTGCCGATTTGATGAGACCATTTATTAACAATGTCCAAGGGTTCCTTTAAAAAAGATAAATTCAACCATCCAGTTCTTTGCTAGAGTACAGATTTTAGACTCTTGTTCATGCATGATTGCATGGATGTGGCTTAAAAGGAAGTAAAACTATATATTTCCAAATTTAAAAGAAAATTCCATTCCCTTGATGAAATAACACCTCTTCTCAGAACATAGCTGTTCCACCAGCAAATCCTGTTGGTGTTTCCTGCTAAATTTATGTAAATTCCAACCACCTTTACCTCTCCACCACATTAAAAGCTGGTTTTGGTCCTTCCCCGACACTGTCTTCCATCCAGCCTGCTGGCCTCCTGTCCCTTTTCCTGAAGAGCCTGGCTGCCTCCTTCCCTCCATCCTCTTTTCTCTGTGCCAAGACTCCCAGATGCACTATTTTGTTTCTAGCTCATTGGACATTTTTTTGTACTATGATTTTATGATCTTTTATACTGTATCCCCTCATATGAGTGTACTCTTATTATGTACAATGTATTATTTCTACTCTTAACTTTAACATTTCTTACAAAGAAACGTGTCATCTTTATTAACTGCAATACTATTATAACGGAGTTGGACAAATTTCACAAAAACGTCTCCTCCACATTCTAGTAATAAAAAGAGTCCGTCTGTCCTCTTGAAGAATTTTTAATAGAATACTTGACTTGAACTATAGTTAATAACAAAGTATTTTATACTTAAAAACTGCTAAGAGTAGATTTTAAGTGTTCTGGCCACACAAAAAATGTTAAGTATGTGAGGTGTGATGCACTATGTTAATTAGCTTGATTTTAGCCCTTCCACAATAAATATACATTTCAAAACATTATGTTGTACACCATCAATATATACGATTTTTATCTGTCAATTAAAAAATGAATTTCAAAGGGAAGATAATTTAGTTAATTCACTTTTTGAAATGAAAAGCATCAAAGGTCTCCATGGTGTAATGGTTAGCACTCTGGACTCTGAAAAGCATCAGAGGTGGAGGAAACTGCGCGTATCCTTAACGAACTGAGAGAAAAGCGCGTGGCTAACCCAGTAAGCCAAGGGGCAAGTATCACGAGACAAGATTGCACAGGTGGACAGGCGACATGGACGGGGGCCAGAAAAGGCGAGAGCTTGCAGGACTTTAGATGCCATTCTAAGTGCAAAAGAAGCCACTGAAGACACAGCAGGGGGCACATGGCATAGTTTATGTTTTAGAAATGCTTTGGCTACCGGATGAAGGACAGATTCGAAGAGGTTCAAGAGTAGAAGCCAAGTCACGAGACCAATTACGAAGCTGTGGTCTTTAGAGGAACTAAGGTTCCTTGGAAAAATAAATATCATAAATGATAGAAACGTCCTGTTAAAATATGTCCAGACACTGGGGAAGGAGAAATCATCTTCCTATTACTGATTATTGTCTGACATGATATTCTGTTTATTAATTTATATGATTGTTTATCTGTTCAGTATCTGTCTCTCCTGAAAGCTTAATGAGGGTTAGTTAGGAACTGTGCCTTGGTCATTCCTGTATCTCCACTACAGAACCACATCTGCCACATGGACTCTGTATAAATATTTGCTGAATGAATGGACAGAAAATAAAAATACTTGAACACGGATGTGCATACACCAGTGGAAACAAACACCTACTTCTAAGAGGTAGTGATGGTTTCAAACCGCAGATACTTTTGTCCACACGTTTTTTTCTGCCCTGTTCTCCAGAGCTGTTTTGAACATTAGCAACTTTAGCACCTGGTTACTCAAGCACTCGGGGATATTTGGCCTCTCAAAACAACATTAATTGGTTTCCAGGCAATAGATTTGAGAGGAATAGATGATTGCTGTTTTTTTCACAGCAAAGAAAATAGCCTTTCATGGAAACCCCAAGCGTGCTATTTCCCCAACAGGTGATGGTAATTTGGAGCATCCTCTTTCACACAGGCTACCCTAAGCTCATTAAAACCCAGAAATAGGCCTAGGAAACTCTGGGCTCATCCATCTCCCAGGGAGAGAAAGGGACCCAGGCCAGATTCTTTCTTACCCTCCTGCCTGCCTGCCTGCCAGTTCACCCTGAAAAGCCCAAATGAGCTTGATCCGTGCTTAGCCAAGGAGGACCAGCAGGCATGCAGGGCTCTTCCTGCTCTGCAATGTTTCCCTGCCACCCGTGCCCTCCCCCTTCGTTACATTTGAAATCTTTTTCACAGAGGATTTGAAAAATTGAAGAAAGCCAATCACGCAACTCTTTGCCTGACATATTTTAGAGCAAATGACTTTCAATTAAAATGCAATCACTCAGTCACCAGGTTTAAAGGACTGATAGAGATTTGGTTAGTGTTTCATGACAAGGAGACCCGTAAAGAGAACAGAAGGGCATTGTGCAGCCATCAATGTGGGAGAAAAGGGCTGATGAAGGAAAAGGCCGGAGACCCACTGCAAACTTCTCAATCTTGCTGAAGGCGGGTCCTGTTTATCTTCAACTGGGCGGAGACAAATAAAAACTGTGCACCTGGTATTTGTGTTGTGCAGCTGCAAACCTAGGAGCTCCGTCTCGTATGATTTATGAAAATGTGCTACCTTTTTCTTTTTAATGTATGCTTGCCTTCCTACAAAGGAGCGTTTTCCCCTGAAGATTCATTAATGAAGGTTACACCGTGGTCTTAAAAGGGAGTCCGGTGAGAAGTTTAATTATTTACAATTGAAAATATAGAACATATGCCTTGTCTTCACAGCTGAAGATATAATTAGAAGTTACTAGAGAGAGAACAGGGTGAGGGTGTGCAGAAATTTCAAACATTAAAAAGAAAATTCTCCTCCAATTGCTCACAAAGGTGAAGGATTAGTCAACATACATGGGGCTCTCTGAAACTTTTTGGCAGCCCATAATTTCTTCGTGATTGAATAGTTGTGAGCTAAAAAATTGCTTCCCTTCTCAATTCCACTTTGCTGGATATTTTTAATGAAGTAGCAAATTTGTGGCTCAACAGGAAAAGCTCACTGACAGTGTATTAGAATTTATAATCCCAGCCGACATATCTGGTTACTTCGCTTTTAGGTTACTGCACCTGTATGATGTGTGTGTATTGGTAGATTCATTACTAATGCAAATACCTTTGCAGACACCTGCATGCTGTTTTCTTGCATGTTCATAATGGCTTCAGAAATCTTGACATCTATGGGGTCCATGACCGACTCAATGTTGAATGGCCCCTCCAGCCGCTCTGCCACCAAGAGCATTGCATCTGTTAAAATACAGGAACATGATTTATTTGTGAATTGGGAGCTCCGGTTCTTCACCAGCGATCAAACATTTTCAAAACAACTGGCTGAAAAACTGTGCATTCAATTTTTTTGTATTTGCTTTTATACAGTCCAACATGAAACAGATGACTAAAGCTTAAAATCATATTTTATTTCATTTGAAGATTCAAAATTTTACATGTATAGAATCAGGCCTGAAAATAAGAAAATTAGTCCAAATGCAGAGGGTTGAAAATGTTGAATTATTTCACATGAAATAGGTTCGAGATCAACTGCATTTAGAAAATGGGGTCTGACCTCTCTTATTCTAAGGAGTCTGTGGGAAACTGAGAATCTTGGAGAAGAAACACTGATTTGTAAACTTGGATATACAAATGTCAAGACCCAACTGAAACATATCTATCTGTGTGAAGCATTTCTGGATCTCCTAAGAAGAGGCCTGTCTCTACTTTAGGCTATCACTCTACCTAGCATGCCCTTCTGGTTTTGAAATTCAACACCCCTTGGTGGACAGGGGAACTTCTATTACTTGGTTTTGTACATTGAGACCTATTAAGGTACCCATCACACTCTAAGCTCTCAAAAATGTCTATGAAATTATATTGAACTGAACTGAGTATTGCTTGGGAAGATTTAGTTTTCTGTTGAAGATATCAGCTCTACTGAAAGTCTAAAAGCCACTGTGGCCTGGGCAAAAGGAACAAGTTTTTGGATTGCATCATTAGTACTTAACATAGAGTCACAGTTTAAAATTACGGGGTCAAAAACATCTCTGAGAAGGTTCTCTTTCTTCTTGTTTAACTTAAAACACTCTCTTCTCTTGCAGAACTTCCTTCCTATAGGTAAGGCAAGAAGGTGTTTGATTTGTATCATAAAGCAGGGAAGTTTCTCCCTGGTGATGTCGGCTTTTCTGTTCCATGCTCCTCCCTGACCATGGCACTAGCCTTGTGGGCTTCTTGGCCTGCAAACTTATCTCCCCCAACCATGATAAATGTGCCATGGTAACCTTCTCCAAGCAGTTGCCTCCTGGGCCTTGCAAAAAGCAATCCTACTGATGACCCAGCACTATTAAACATGCAACCAAATGGTTACACTTACCCAAACTGCTTGCCTCTGTATTTCTGTTCTTTGTCTCAATTCATTTGCTTTGTTATATAAACTAATTTAAGATGATAAATTTGTGGTTTTTGTGTATATATAGATATTTATATTTTTTTATTTTAATTTAGACTACCAGTCAGAATATGCTACTTTAAACTGTTTGTTATCTGGTTTAGGCTATTATTAATTAAAAAAAAACACAATATAAGTAAAAATACTTTACTACATACAATTAGATTTTCCTTTAAAGACTCAAAAACCAATATAAATTGTCTCAAAAACCTCAGGATCATCATTAAGAGAAGGAGTGTGCATACAGCTAACCATATTGTATTATATACTTAAAAATTTGTTGAGGGTAGATTTCATGTTATATGATTTTTTATAATAATAATAAAAGCAGTAATGACTGTGGTGCTGATTAACTTCAGAAGTTCTTATTAATCAAAATATCTGTTTATAAATCATTAAATAGTATGAATGTACACAAATCAATTGAAACACTATGTTCCTTTTACCAAAAAACCTACAAATTCTTCAAATTCTTGGAAAAGCTTAGAAAAATTGTGCATGAAATGTCTAGATAAAATAACATGGATGCACTGATGAAATATAAGTTTTTGTTAAGAATGGGAACAAGGCTGACACAGGGATATAAATAGTGGATTTGGGGGCTTTTCTTTTTCTTACTTTAAAGTTGTTTGTGAAAATAAATTAGTTGATAGAGAGGCCTACACAAAAACTCATATATAGATGACCAAAAGTGGAAAAAAATTTTAAAAACAAAAATCCATGTATTTGTATGATATAGTCATCTCCACCCACAGCTCCCATGTTGTTCTAAATATGCGTGACAGCTAAATATGCATGGAAAAGCAGCTTTTTAGAAAACTCCTCCAGTATTTTTCATTTCCACTGTAAAGGGTCATGCTTATAGCAATTGCCTTTAGAGGTCAAGTGCAGACACATTACAAGGTAAGAAAGAAGCAGTGGAAGATCAGAGCTGTCCAGCCCTGGGAATTGGAACAGGCTTCTGATCAAATGGCAGCTCCTTCTTGGCCCCAGGCCCCAGGTAGAGAGCATGTCTGCGTGGTCTACTGAGCAACCACAAGCATCTCTGCTCGACTGGTTTGCTTCCTACCTGCAGGGCAAGCCTGTCATGGGTCAAGCTCCCCGGGCTTAAGAAGAACATTTCTTCTACCTTGGGACTGAGGAAAGGCATGCCTAGGACACACCAGCGTCTATCTCATCCCAAAATGAAGAAAACACAAAATAATTTTGTCACATCAAGGCAGTAGTTGCTGTTTCTCTGAAACCAGTTAAGTCACAACAGGTCTATAGCTTACTCCAGAGACTGCCATCCTGGGCTGTCTTAATTATCTCTGTGTCATTTCTATTTTGAAATATTTGGAACATTATTTTTAACTCTGCTCTTGGAGCTGTTACCTCTTGCCAGTTAAACCAGGACAGTTGTAGTATGTCAGCTAATGATCAGCTGATAATTCCAGTGTATATCTTCTGTGTCATCCAAATTTTGTTTCTCTTTAAACAAGTATATGTCATTTTTTGTTTCCAAATGGAGAATAAAACTAGATGGATTAAAAATAACTGAAATCTCAGCATGTGATACCAATGCTCACAGAGAGACACTGACTGTGTGTTAGCACCAGGGGGAGTGTGTGGCAGCTCCACCAGAGGTGCCCATCCAAAGGCAAGAAGCCAGGATGCAGGTAAAGCAGTGCCTCTGGGCCAAGGTATTCTGCTCTAGAAAGCATGGACTTTTTGGTGAGGAATGAGGGCGCTGTGGATTCAGGTGCCTGTGTTTCAGTCTAAGCCCTCACATTAAATGGCTGGGAGATAATGTATGAGCTGCTTAATTTACAAAGTTCCATTTCTTCACTTATGGAGATTATGACAATATCTACCTTATAGTGGTGGTATGAGCAATGAAATGTCATAGTGCTCATACAGTTACATGCACAATGCCTGGCACATAATTGCCTCTTAACAAAGTTTAGCTTTCAGAAGTCACCACCACCAGGTACTGTAAATGAAAGGACAGGACCAATTTGCAAGATATTTTGGTGAAAATATTGGGAGCAATTGATGTGAAGAGTAAAGGAGTAAAAGGCACATGGATGACTTTAGGATGTATAGCTGGTGCTCCTTGGTATGTCAATTAATGTTTTGATGTATTTCAATGAATGAGTTCATTACAGAGGGATAAGAAACTGCACTGTTTTCTCATGATGTTCTCCTTTACCAGTTACAGATGATTACAAAGTTTTTGAGGTGCTTCTCGTTGAGAGGTGTGGTTTGTGTCCCCTTGAATCCGGGTTGGCTCTGTGACTGCTGTGACTAATAGCATATAGTAGAAATGACACTGCCAGTTTTCAGTATTTAAGAAACCACTGCTTCTACTCTCTGTCTCTTGCAAGACTCTTCTCTGAGATCACAGTGCTGGAAAGGCCATGTGTAGGTGACAGTCCCAGTTGGGCCCAGATTTCTAGCCATCCTTGCCAAGGTGCCAGACATGAGTAAAGCTGTCTTGGACTTTTCAGATCAGTCTATCTGCCACCTAGTGACCCAAGGCAACACCATGTGGAGCAGAAGAATCAACCAGCTGAGCCTTGTCCAAATTCCAGGTCCACAGTACTCTGATTTATAGTAGTATGGTTATTATTTTAAGCTGCTAAATTTGGGGATAATTTATTTTGTAGCAATAAAAAAACTGGAGAAGCCATAAGACAAAATTTATAAAATACTTAGATAATTTTTCCTCTTTGTTTCACAGGGCCCAAATGTTCAGAATTCTATTCAATTACTATTAAACAAATTCAGCATTTATGATATACTCCCATGATTACAAACATTGAGATAGTCAAGAAAAAATAAAATGTTGCCTTGAAGGGAACAAACAGAACGAGTTTGCCGTAAGTCGGCAGAGTATGATGGTACACCAAAGGCATGCCAGCTAGCCTCAGATTAGAAAGCATGTCTCCTCTGGGATGTAAGCAGGAGAGAGATATGGAATAGGGCTGGATGAAGGAAATGATTCTGTTTTTTTCTTAAGTGTTGTCTTTATGAAGAGTGAAGTCTCTGACACAGGGAGCTAGACAGTATCTCAGATCTCTGGATGGCATTGCATTGAAAACTCTTTTACTGATGTTTGCAGTGAGGGGACTCTTGAATGTTTATGTTCCTCTAGGATATAAATATTAAGTGTGACTTTATATGAACATATATTTTTTTAACTTACTTCCTAAGAAAAGGATGTATAAAAGTAGAAATTATTTTGCTGAATGTCACTTACTTTAACCTGGAAGATAATGATTTTCAAAATGCGTTAGATAAGGCAAGAAGAGAAAGTCGGTCTTTTCAAATGTGATATTATTATGATTTTCCTAAGTAATTATAGGGTAGGGAAAAAACCTTGAAAAAATTTAATTCAAATAAGTTCAACTTAATTTAATAACTATTTGTTATATGCCAAAGAGTGTCCCTGTGAATTGGTGAGGGGTATAGAAGTAGTACCCCACATGCAGTTTAGAATCTTTTTGAAGTGACATGAATGAAACATATAAATATTAAAACTTTTGGCCGGGCGCGGTGGCTCACGCCTGTAATCCTAGCACTCTGGGAGGCCGAGGTGAGTGGATAGCTCAAGGTCAGGAGTTCGAGACCAGCCTGAGCAAGAGCGAGACCCCGTCTCTATTATAAATAGAAAGAAATGAATTGGCCAACTAAAAAAATATATAGAAAAAATTAGC